>WNWK01002067.1:0-52500 GCA_009830355.1 Cherax destructor
CTGATCACCTCAAACTCCTCCTGATCTTCAACATTCTTCTTCGTATAGGACTGATGAAGCCACTGTGTGGTGAAACGTTTCCTCAATAAAGATACCCAAGTGTTGCGCATGTGTCTAATTCATCAAGGAGACATAACTACATGTAAGAGGTCACAAAAGGATAACGAGAGGACACAGTTGTAACATGAGGGGAAAAAAATTGAGCGAAAAGGTATACTAGAAATGTTTTTTCTTCATAAACATATGTCAAATAGGAAGTATTAAAAAAGTGCTACGATCATTGGAAATTTATTAAATACATAACAAACACGGACACACAGGAGCTGTGAATCGACCCCTGCAACTACAATTAGGTGAGTACACAGACACACCCACACACACACACACACACAGTCATCAGTGGTGACTGGCACGGACTGGGAGCCAATCATTGCTCAAGTCAAGGTGTTCTGACTCCCTAAAGGATCCCTGATCAATAGTCAGTTGGCAGCCTGTGTACAGTGCCATGTAAGCTTAATAAAGAGCTAGGCTGGTCAGGTGCCCCAGTGTGTATGTGAAAATTGGCCCCGGTGTTGAAAGCAGTTGCTGCCGTTGGATTTTCGCATATATATTATGTTCAATACACATAGGCCCGTCTGAACTGTGACGTCAGCACGCTTCCGGCAAGGCAGCGATTGTATGAATGATGGTGGAGTTTTCTTTTATTGTTTTTGAGTAACCCTAAATAAGTGGGAGACGACCAGGCTTAAGACAGGCATTGTTTTCTGAAAAAGAACAGTACCGTTGATTGTCAACCAATAGGAGATGAACAGAACATTGTTGGGTTATATGTTAGTAACAATAACAAATGTTAAGTTATATGTTACTAACAATAACAGTAACAAGTGTTCAGTTATAACTTACAAACACAGTAGTTTCTATGAGGTGATTATTCTTGTTCTCTCTACTGACTCAACCTGTGTGTGTGTCCTGCCTTGCCTTCAGATGCCAATATTATGAGTGTACTGTCTTGCCCTTTCGTGCCAATATTGTGTGTGTTTTGCCTGGCTCTCAGTGCCATTACTCTCTTCCAGCTAAGAATCACCGTGCCTCTCCTAGCTAATTCGCTGCATTTCTAACTAATCCCTGTTTAATTGAATGCTCTAGCTACTGACGAAGATTATGTAGCGAAAGGCTTCCAGCTCTATTTGTGGACGTGAGGAACTCTGAAGGATGTTAGAAAATACTTCTTTAGTCTTGGTGGCAAAGTACTTGCATACAAACATACATACGTAGTTATAAACATACATAAATACTGTACACACATATAAATAAACACACACACATATATATATATATATATATATATATATATATATATATATATATATATATATATATATATATATATATATATAAAGACAGACGGCAAGCAGGTGGTGTGGGACTACACATGTGCATCTACCTTGGCTGATACCTATCTCCAATACACCAGGGAGGAAGGAGGGGCAGCTGCCACCTTCAGGGAGTCCCAGAAGTCGAGAAAATATGGAGAATTTGCCCATCGGTATATGTTTGTTCCCATAGGCTCAGAGACCCTTGGTTTATGAGGAAAGAGTGCATCTAAGTTCCTCAAGGAGCTGGGCAAAAGACTCAACAGGGTAACTATATGACGGTAAGGATGCGCATTTTTTCCCCTCACGTATCCGGAAACTCCGTGTTTCCGAGCCGGTCTCGGCCCATATAGTTCGGATATGAGAGGTATCATTGTATATGCATGCGTAATTTAATTTATACATGTATACACACGATTATACATACACATGCATTTGCGTGTATGAGCATATACATAATGTAATAATATGGAGTAGTAATACAGTTTTTTTATCTCAAGTGAAGAAAAAAGTGATAAGAGGTTGAATATTTGATAAAGAATTGTGGGCTCGTGAGAGTCTCTCTCTCTCTCTCTCTCTCTCTCTCTCTCTCTTCTCTCTCTCTCTCTCTCTCTCTCTCTCTATGTGAAGGTAAAATATAGCACCAATAATTGACTAAAGTTAGCAAATTGATTTTCATTATTCCGTCAGTTTCAAAATTTACCTTCCTTTGCCAGAGGCAATTTGTTCACCAGTCTTCCTTGACGACCAGCATACATCACCTGAGTATGCTGTTGGTATATGCTAAGTATACTCCCTAAAACGCTACATTTCGCGCTCACTACTATGATGCGCTAATGCTCTCTAGCCTGATGTTTGTATATATATATATATATATATATATATATATATATATATATATATATATATATTGTATCCCCTGGAGGTATATACGCTGCTATGTTTCCTTCAAGACTGAGTCAATCTTACGACCTTCAATGTCGAGGGTTGGTAACTCAGTTATATTAAGTCTCTTGAGGGTTAATACAAAGACTTATTAAATATTTCATTAAAAACAGTGGTAGCCAGGCGGGAGGTGCTGCTGGGACTGCTACGTCCGGAGGTCTGCTGGGACTGCTACGTCCGGCGGTCTGCTGGGACTGCTACGTCCGGCGGTCTGCTGGGACTGCTACGTCCGGCGGTCTGCTGCGACTGCTACGTCCGGAGGTCTGCTGGGACTGCTACGTCCGGCGGTCTGCTGGGACTGCTACGTCCATCGGTCTGCTGGGACTGCACGTCCGGCGGTCTACTGGGACTCTCGCCTGCGGTCTGCTGGGACTGCTACGTCCGGCGGTCTGCTGGGACTGGTACGTCCAGTGGTCTGCTGGGACTGCTGTCGGCGGTCTGCTGACCACGTCTGCGGTCTGCTGGACTGCTACGCCGGGGCTGCTACGGTACGTCCAGTGGTCTGCTGGGACTGCTACATCCAGTGGTCTGCTGGGACTGCTACATCCGGCGGACTCTGCTAACTTTAGCGCAGACGACGGATAATTTGCCTTGGTAATACTGCCGCTCATTATATCACATTCCCTTTTTTATGTCGCTCAAGTGACGAATAATTCTGGTAACACTGGCGCCTGGAAGTCCTCATAATTCTGGGAACACTGACGATTGGAAGTCCTCACAAATCACCTTCCATAACCCACAAATCAACTTTAACAAGATCTCTGCTACATAGCACAAATCACCCCTTACGGGTGTAAAGCTTATCCCTGTTCTCTGTAGATCTTCATTCCTTTTCCATTCCCTTTTTTTTATCTTCCTTCTCTATATTCCTGCTTTCACCACGGGTTTTATTATTATTATTATTATTATTATTATTATTATTATTATTATTATTATTATTATTATTATCTCGTGTTTATCATGCCCGTCTATTTATCCTTCCTCTACTTCCCATCTATAGTGTTATAGTTTACAGTACCGACAGTTGATGACTGAGACACATGTGTAGTTTTGATACTCAGGTGTTGCACATGTGTCTCATTCATCAATTCCCCATCTACTGTATCAAACATCTCTCCTGTCAACTTGACTATTCCACTAAATTTCCACTAGGAATTGCAAAATTTCTTCATATATATCGATTTTGTAGACTTCAGTACCTCTCCCTCCACCCCCTCCCTCCAGTCTCCCTTATATTGTGCAAGCAGATTTTAAAGTAGCCTTGTCGGTGGCTCAACACTGGTTCTTCACACTCGTCTGGCTTTTCCGCGAAGTATTCAGTGTGAAAACCTGGTACAGCCTTGCTGGATGTTCTTCCCTTAAAAAAAAAAATGTTGGGTCCTGGAGTCCCTCTTCCATTGATGTCACTATGTGTGTGTGTGTGTGTGTGTGTGTGTGTGTGTGTGTGTGTGTGTGTGTGTGTGTGAAGATAATCAATGAGGAGGTCACGTCACTTACGGTTCAGAGAAGTGTGTATCAACTGTTTTTATTATAGGAATGTAAAGAGAGAGAGAGAGCATGGTGTCAACCCACTAACCCATCCCTTTAATAAATAATAATAATAATAATAATAATAATAATAATAATAATAATATTATTATTATTATTATTATTATTATTATTAACACCACACATACACACACTGACACCATGCACTAACACACACACGGGGCCAGGAACTATGACTCGACCCCTGCAACCACAACTACATGAGTACACACACACACCACGACGCTGCATTCAATACCTGCCAATATACACAATGCAAAGTTCAATCAATATAACCACGGTACATCTTGTGTTGTCAACTATGTGGACACACCTAGCATATTCAGGTTCACTAAGTGGACACACCTAGCATATCCAGGTTCACTAAGTGGACAAACCTAGCATATTCAGGTTCACTAAGTGGACACACCTAGCATATTCAGGTTCACTAAGTGGACACACCTAGCATATTCAGGTTCACTAAGTGGAAACACCTAGCATATTCAGGTTCACTAAGTGGACACACCTAGCATATCCAGGTTCACTAAGTGGACAAACCTAGCATATTCAGGTTCACTAAGTGGACACACCTAGCATATTCAGGTTCACTAAGTGGACACACCTAGCATATTCAGGTTCACTAAGTGGACACACCTAGCATATCCAGGTTCACTAAGTGGACAAACCTAGCATATTCAGGTTCACTAAGTGGACACACCTAGCATATTCAAGTTCACTAAGTGGACACACCTAGCATATTCAGGTTCACTAAGTGGACACACCTAGCATATCCAGGTTCACTAAGTGGACACACCTAGCATATTCAGGTTCACTAAGTGGACACACCTAGCATATCCAGGTTCACTAAGTGGACACACCTAGCATATTTAGGTTCACTAAGTGGACACACCTAGTATATTCAGGTTCACTAAGTGGACACACCTAGCATATTTAGGTTCACTAAGTGGACACACCTAGTATATTCAGGTTCACTAAGTGGACACACCTAGCATATCCAGGTTCAGACAGCAACAGCTGAGGCAGTTCTCGACGCGACCTTCTTAAGATATTGAGCAGCATATATGTGATCCTTGACAGCATCTTCAGGGCGCCGTACTCTTGCACGTGTGTGTTGGACCTGCCAAGCATGGGCCAGTAGAAGATTGAGACACATGTGCAACACAGTTGGATATCTTTATTGATGAAACTTTTCACTTACACAGTATCGTCTGGAACGATATCCTTCCAGGCCATGGAGCTGAACTCTTCTCCAGGGACTCACCATCTCAAATACTTTTTCTTCAAGGTTGATGGACTGATTACACCATCTTTATTTCATTACTACTGCTGCCTTTGTATTTGACTGAAGAAGCCTACTGTGTAGGCGAAACGTTTCATCAATAAAGATACCCAAGTGTTGTACATGTGTTTTAATCTTCAACTTGTTGGTATTTTACACCATTTTTAACAACATGGGCCAGTAGGCCTTCTGCAGTGATCCTTCATTCTTGTGCTCGTGTGAACGTCGATATAAACTGCATTTCATTTAAAACTAAAACCGTGAGGTGACAGATTAAACCTTTAGGTGACAGATTAAACTTTTCTTTGTACTCTATTACATGTAAACTACAGTTTGTATACTATACAAAGAAATACAAATATTTTGATTTTGAGTTTTAAAAGGTTGGAGAGAAAAGCTTAATTACCAGTTTTAAATTAATGAACTTGAGTACACAGGCGACTTAAAGTCTTCACGACTTTCCAAATGCTCTTACTTTCGAACCCTTTTCATTACTTTCCCTTTCATGCTTTTCAAAGAAGAGGAGATGTGCCTATTCTATCATGTGACTTTTTGTAAATTCATAAACGCAACAAATAGAAGAAAGCAAATGGAGTCGATGGAAAGGTAAAGGAAAGAAAGAAATAAGGGATAGAAAAAGAGGTAAAGGGAAAGAAAAGAAGGGACAGTAAAGAGGTGAAGGTAAATAAAGAAGGGACAGAAAAGAGGTAAAGGGAAAGAAAGGACAGAAAAGAGGTAAACGGAAAGAAAGGACAGAAAAGAGGTAAAGGGAAAGAAAGGACAGAAAAGAGGTAAAGGGAAAGAAAGAAGGGACAGAAAAGAGGTAAAGGGGAAAGAAAGAAGGGACAGTAAAGAGGTGAAGGGAAAGAAAGAAGGGACAGTAAAGAGGTGAAGGGAAAGAAAGAAGGGACAGTAAAGAGGTGAAGGAGTAATAATCCTCCTTGACATCGTTCCCCATTTATGTTGATATTAACCTCATTTGTGGGTCGATTGTCATGGCAGAGAAGAGTGAGGGTGAGAGGGGTTTGAGAGGTGGTGGAGAGGGGTGAGAGGGAGGGGCTGAAAAGAAAGGGAGGGGTAGAAAGGGAGGAAGAGAGAGAACTGCATTTAACCAACTCACTATTCCTGCTTACCCTTTTCTTCTCACTATTCCTGATTACCCCTTTCTTCTCACTCGTTCCTACACCTCTCTCCCCACTTACCTCTTCCTGCTTGTAAAACACAATACACAGTTTCAAGGCTAGGTACGAACGGACACCGGCGATCAGAAATCGGTAAAGCCTTTCTGATAAAGTTCAGATGTAGGGGGGGGGGATGATCCGAGCGGTGAATCAACCCCTGCAAACGCAACTAGGCGAATACAATTCTTGCATCAATTTCAAACAGTCCTCGTGTTAATAAATCTATACGAAAAAACAGGTATTTCTAAAAACTCCACGTAGCGACGTGGGTAAGCAGACAACAACCATCCAGGGAGGTATTGACCTACCATGAGTGTACAACGGAAGACTGTTAAATGTTTTGCACTCTGGCAGTATGATGGTAGACAGCAACCATCCAGGGAGGTGCAACCATCCAGGGAGGTGCAACCATCCAGGGAGGTACAACCATCCAGGGAGGTGCAACCATCCAGGGAGGTGCAACCATCCAGGGAGGTGCAACCATCCAGGGAGGTGCAACCATCCAGGGAGGTGCAACCATCCAAGGAGGTGCAACCATCCAAGGAGGTGCAACCATCCAGGGAGGTGCAACCATCCATGGAGGTGCAACCATCCAGGGAGGTGCAACCATCCAGGGAGGTGCAACCATCCAAGGAGGTGCAACCATCCATGGAGGTGCAACCATCCAGGGAGGTGCAACCATCCAGGGAGGTGCAACCATCCAGGGAGGTGCAGCCATCCATTGAGGTGCAACCATCCAGGGAGGTGCAACCATCCAGGGAGGTGCAATCATCCAGGGAGGTGCAACCATCCAGGGAGGTGCAACCATCCAGGGAGGTGCAACCATCCAGGGAGGTGCAACCATCCAAGGAGGTGCAACCATCCATGGAGGTGCAACCATCCAGGGAGGTGCAACCATCCATTGAGGTGCAACCATCCAGGGAGGTGCAGCCATCCATTGAGGTGCAACCATCCAGGGAGGTGCAACCATCCAGGGAGGTGCAATCATCCAGGGAGGTGCAACCATCCAGGGAGGTGCAACCATCCAGGGAGGTGCAACCATCCAGGGAGGTGCAATCATCCAGGGAGGTGCAACCATCCAGGGAGGTGCAACCATCAAAGGAGGTGCAACCATCCATGGAGGAGCAGCCATCCATGGAGGTGCAGCCATCCATGGAGGTGCAACCATCCAGGGGGTGCAACCATCAAGGGGGTGCAGCCATCCAGGGGGTGCAACCATCCAGGGGGTGCAACCATCCAGGAAGGTGCAGCCATCCAGGGAGGTGCAACCAGCAAGGGAGGTACAACCATCCAGGGAGGTGCAACCATCCAGGGAGGTGCAACCAGCAAGGGAGGTACAACCATCCAGGGAGGTGCAACCATCCAGGGAGGTGCAGCCATCCAGGGGGTGCAACCATCCAGGGAGGTGCAACCATCCAGGGAGGTGCAACCATCCAGGGAGGTGCAACCATCCAGGGAGGTGCAACCATCCAGGGAGGTACAACCATCCAGGGAGGTGCAACCATCAAGGAGGTGCAATCATCCAGGGAGGTGCAACCATCCAGGAGGTGCAACCATCCAGGGAGGTGCAACCAGCAAGGGAGGTACAACCATCCAGGGAAGTGCAACCATCCAGGGAGGTGCAATCATCCAGGGAGGTGCAACCATCCAGGGAGGTGCAATCATCCAGGGAGGTGCAACCATCCAGGGAGGTGCAACCATCCAGGGAGGTGCAACCATCCAGGGAGGTGCAACCATCCAAGGAGGTGCAACCATCCAAGGAGGTGCAACCATCCAGGGAGGTGCAACCATCCATGGAGGTGCAACCATCCAGGGAGGTGCAACCATCCAGGAGGTGCAACCATCCAAGGAGGTGCAACCATCCATGGAGGTGCAACCATCCAGGGAGGTGCAACCTTCCAGGGAGGTGCAACCATCCAGGGAGGTGCAGCCATCCATTGAGGTGCAACCATCCAGGGGGGTGCAACCATCCAGGGAGGTGCAATCATCCAGGGAGGTGCAACCATCCAGGGAGGTGCAACCATCCAGGGAGGTGCAACCATCCAGGGAGGTGCAACCATCCAGGGAGGTGCAACCATCCAAGGAGGTGCAACCATCCATGGAGGTGCAACCATCCAGGGAGGTGCAACCATCCAGGGAGGTGCAACCATCCAGGGAGGTGCAGCCATCCATTGAGGTGCAACCATCCAGGGAGGTGCAACCATCCAGGGAGGTGCAATCATCCAGGGAGGTGCAACCATCCAGGGAGGTGCAACCATCCAGGGAGGTGCAACCATCCAGGGAGGTGCAATCATCCAGGGAGGTGCAACCATCCAGGGAGGTGCAACCATCCAAGGAGGTGCAACCATCCATGGAGGAGCAGCCATCCATGGAGGTGCAGCCATCCATGGAGATGCAACCATCCAGGGGGTGCAACCATCAAGGGAGGTGCAACCATCCAGGGAGGTGCAACCATCCAGGGAGGTGCAACCATCCAGGGAGGTACAACCATCCAGGGAGGTGCAACCATCAAGGGAGGTGCAATCATCCAGGGAGGTGCAACCATCCAGGGAGGTGCAACCATCCAGGGAGGTGCAACCAGCAAGGGAGGTACAACCATCCAGGGAAGTGCAACCATCCAGGGAGGTGCAATCATCCAGGGAGGTGCAACCATCCAGGGAGGTGCAATCATCCAGGGAGGTGCAATCATCCAGGGAGGTGCAACCATCCAGGGAGGTGCAACCAGCAAGGGAGGTACAACCATCCAGGGAAGTGCAACCATCCAGGGAGGTGCAATCATCCAGGGAGGTACAACCATCCAGGGAGGTGCAACCATCCAGGGAGGTGCAATCATCCTGTTGTATGTGTGAAGCGAAAGTGATAAAGACAGGAATACACGATAGGGTGGTAATGAAGGCAGTAATACAACGATAGGGTGGTAATGAAGGCAGTAATACAACGATAGGGTGGTAATGAAGGCAGGAATACAACGATAGGGTGGTAATGAAGGCAGTAATACAACGATAGGGTGGTAATGAAGGCAGGAATACAACGATAGGGTGGTAATGAAGGCAGGAATACAACGATAGGGTGGTAATGAAGGCAGTAATACAACGATAGGGTGGTAATGAAGGCAGGAATACAACGATAGGGTGGTAATGAAGGCAGGAATACAACGATAGGGTGGTAATGAAGGCAGGAATACAACGATAGGGTGGTAATGAAGGCAGGAATACAACGATAGGGTGGAAATGAAGGCAGGAATACAACGATAGGGTGGAAATGAAGGCAGGAATACAACGATAGGGTGGTAATGAAGGCAGTAATACAACGATAGGGTGGTAATGAAGGCAGGAATACAACGATAGGGTGGTAATGAAGGCAGGAATACAACGATAGGGTGGTAATGAAGGCAGTAATACGATAGGGTGGTAATGAAGGCAGTAATACGATAGGGTGGTAATGAAGGCAGGAATACAACGATAGGGTGGTAATGAAGGCAGGAATACAACGATAGGGTGGTAATGAAGGCAGGAATACAACGATAGGGTGGTAATGAAGGCAGTAATACGATAGGGTGGTAATGAAGGCAGGAATACAACGATAGGGTGGTAATGAAGGCAGGAATACAACGATAGGGTGGTAATGAAGGCAGGAATACAACGATAGGGTGGTAATGAAGGCAGGAATACAACGATAGGGTGGTAATGAAGGCAGGAATACAACGATAGGGTGGTAATGAAGGCAGGAATACAACGATAGGGCGGTAATGAAGGCAGGAATACAACGATAGGGTGGTAATGAAGGCAGGCTGGAAATGAAAACAGGAATGTCGTGGTACCCTAGAAAAATGCACTAGGGCTCATTAATAAATCAAACTTGCCTACCTCCACCAAGTATAGATCCAGGATGTGTGTGTGTGTGTGTTTGTGGGGTCGAGCCTACGTTTGCTTACACTGGGAATTTATTGTTGATTACTAAGTGTTTTATAAATCAAAACTTGCACACTACTAAAATCAATGTGTGTGTGTGTGTGTGTGTGTGTGTGCTTATCGAGTTATGAGTGTGGGGGGGGCGGTCGTGTCTAGCTCCTGACGTTACTGGTTCTTGGTTTCCTGAATCCTGTCCTACCTGCTCTTCAAACTTTCCATGGAGCTACATCAGGCTTAGGTTAGGTTAAGTAAGATTTGTCAGGAAACAGGACAAGTGTTTCCTGATGCGGGTCCTAGTAATATGATGACCTGCAGCTGAAGCTTTTGGTCAACTGACCGAGGCCTTCCATTGGCTTACCCTCCACCTCTTTATAAAGTATGGTTATATTCCACTTCCCTACTATGCTAATACCGAAACGTCGTATATTTTCTAGTTACTGTTATCATATGTGTTTTAAACTTCTGTCTATGTTCCATTGTTCTTGGTCCCCACATTTCAGTGCGTCTTCTCTGCCATATCTTTTCTTCTGAATATTTTGAATGTCACAGTCATGTCTCTCCTGGTTCTCATTTAGGGACTACCTTTGTTACAAGACTTTAGAAATTTTAAGCTAGGCTTGCCTGATCAAGTTGGGGCTTCGTATATAATGAGAGAGCTCGTGCAGGTAATATGTGGTATGTTTTCAATAAGAAGAGATGAACAGGACAATCCAATTTTTAACTCATCCTTCGAAATCCTGAGTCAATTTCTCTCGTAGTGTTTTGAGCCAGTTTCTGCAAGTTGTGTCAAGACTATCCTCTACACTCTACAGAGTAATATACTCAGATGATGATGTCTTCTGTGCTAAAATACTTGTAACCACCTATTTGTTATCGCTTTTTTTTTGTAGTTACATCAGCAGAGTTACGTGGTGGTGACTTATCACCAGTGGTGGACCTACAGTATTGTGACCCTGAACCCTGAACTTTTATGGTGTCACCTTTGTAACCAGCAGCGGCTAGGCCTACATCATAATTTAATAACCTTTTAATTTTTATTTTAACTATTGTTTTGTCTTACTATTGGATGTCTTACATACCAGGCTTAGATGCATGGAAGATTTCTTTGAGGATTTATTCATTACAAGACGTGTACACAATAATAATCAGCACATAGCTTGTATCCCATTCTTCTTATAATAATAATAATAATCTTTATTTCTACAAGTACATGTACAAGGTATACAGACCTAGCTGACATCAGTGCCATACTATATAGAAAGCCCCTGGTTATGCAGAGCATTTCGGGGAAATTACGCCAATTTTGTCCCCAGAATGCGACCCACACTAATTGACTAACACCCAGGTACCTATTTTACTGCTAGGTGAACAGGGACAGTAGGTGTCTTAAGGAAACACGGCCTAATTCCGCCCGTACCGGGAATCAAACCACGGACCTGATTGTGTGAGGTAGGTGCGCTACCAACTCAGCCTCGGGACACTTACTGCATTGCACAAATCAGTCATTGCCCAGCAGAATAAATGGCTCTGCAAATAAATTGTGCCCCCATCCCACTTCCTTGTAACTACTATAAGTATTAGGGCGAAATGATCATCATTTTCGATACCGGACATCTCATCCAGGTGATAAATGGTTTACACAAATGACACGTTGAAGAATAAAACACTTTGCAATATACGGGAATCTTTACTGAGGAAATAAAGATTCCCCATATGTCACAAAACGAAATGGAACTTCTGGAATAAACATTAACCATAACAACACACAGCCTACTATAAACAACTCATTTTTTTACCCCTCCCTTTATATATATATATATATATATATATATATATATATATATATATATATATATATATATATGCAAAAAATAGAGTAGCCTACCATATCCACTATTTTTATATTCATTACTTTACCGATGTTGAATTTCTCATCAATTCTCCCAGAGATTTTTAAGGATATTTTATTTACATCAGTTTTAATTACGTACCGACGCGTATGTTAATAATTTATGGCATCTTATTGAGAAAAGACGTTTCGCCCATTCTCACAAAGTCCCTGGTGGGTGAAACATCTTCTCCATAAAAATGCCATAAACTATACATATTGTGTCTTATTGTTTAATGATAATTTTATAGTTTTTTTAAAGATAAAAAATGGCATTTTATTATTAATAGCAAAAAAATACCACAAAATTTCCAAAATTTATAACCGCAGCAATTATATACCCCAGCATACAATTATATACCATAACATACAATTATATACCCCAACATACAATTATATACCCCAACATACAATTATATACCCCAACATACAATTATATACCCCAACAAGTAATTATATACCCCAACATACAATTATATACCCCAAGCAATTATATACCCCAGCATACAATTATATACCCCAGCAAGCAATTAAAAAATATTTCTGATTACATAATTCGTTTATTTTCATTATTTTGATTACCACACCGTATCATTACGTTACATTATGAGTACATTGTATAATGTTCTTATATATAGCCAAGACATATCCTAGAAATTATTGGTGCTTTCCACGTATATAATTAATGGCTTCCCATGAAAATATATATATATATATAACCTACCAGATTTTGGTGGGAAAGACTTGGGTAATTTTGAATACGTTGGTTCGAGTCTGTAAGTATTAGAGGTGTTCACACTGCAATAGTCGCCAGAGAGAATCACTTGGGACAGCATCACGCTATTAAATTGCTCTCTTCATTGCTGCTATTTTTTTTTTTAGGCCAATAGGCCTATTGCCGCGTTCCTTCATTCTTGTGTGCTTGTGTTTTACATGCTTAAAAAAGGCTAGGCTGTTTTGATAATATTTTTATCCAATGTTTACCTATTATTAACACACTGGCAGTCTCCCACCGAGGCAGGGTGACCCAATAAAGAAGAAAATACTTCCACCGTCACTTATTTAGTCACTGTCTCTCCGGAGGGGCGCCCACATCACAGTACAGCTGGCTATATATCAGCTATTTTCACTACATTGTGCAATAAGAACATCAATACAATGTCTGACGCTATCCCACTGAAGCGCTAAAATACTGGTCAGTAGACCTAATGTTTTTTTCTCGTCCCACAACTCACAAATCACCAGTGACCGAACTGGTAGTTAGTTTATATATATATATGACCAGTCACTAAACACTAGGTCACACATCATCAATAGACTAACTCAGCACCACGGTATATATACCAGACTATGCCACTCTCTCAGCCTGGTAAACCAGGAACACGGTTTATACACATGGGAAGAGGTTATGGACACCATTGTGCCTCCAGTCACCAGTAACGTCAGAGTAAGAATGGTGGTGGTGGAGAGTGTAGTGGGTGGTGGTGGTGGTGGTGGAGAATGTAGTGGGTGGTGGTGGGAGAGAGAGTATATATACATATACACATCAATCCAGTCACTCCAGTCTATAGGTTAGTTCTACGCCTGCGTGGCCTCTCCCTCATAGACAACACATTACTAGTACTCCAGCCTCTGTGTGTGTCTTGATCCACTCTTCTGTTGCTGTACAGAATTTAAGTCAAGACGTTGAAAATAATTAAGATTTTAACGTCAAGACGTTGAAAATATTATGATTTTAACGTCAAGACATTCAGCTTATGGACATTTTAAGCTCAATATAATTAAATTATACATACTATATTAAGTTAATAAAATTTCACCTATATAGAATTTAAAGATTTAGGATAATAAGATTCTAGGTCATGAAATTTAGGTTTATAGACATTTTTTAAGACCAGAAAATTCATATTATACTACTATTACTACTACTACTACTAATAATAATAATTATTATTATTAATTATTATTATTAATAATTATTATTACTAATTATTAATTATTATTATTAATTATTATTATTATTATTATTATCATTATTATTATTATTTTATTATTATTATTATTATTATTATTATTATTATTATTATTATTATTATTATTATTATTATCTGGTCCTGGTATGCTCACGTGTCATAATTTAGATAATAAATAAAAGATTTTGTCGCAGTCATAAAGAATTTTGAACTTACAACTCGCAATATAAAATTCACAAATGCCATGTACCGTGACATGATTTATATGGAAAATAATGGTAAATAATAATAATAATAATAATGTGTAAAAATTGTACCCAAATAAGTTTGCTTTGGTAGCCAAACCTCATGGCTGGCTTTCCTGTTGATCAAGCAGGCTGTTGCTTCCAGCTGCACACGAAGAACGACACTCTGTATAAAAAAAAGTCTGGAATATTTTATCTTAGTGTTCCTCTTCCCCAATAAATAATTTCAGTATTTATATAAATGGTTTAGAAAACTGACGCTTTGATAATTGAGACGAGATTGATGGACTGAGCACATCAACTCCAGGCTGAGGGACTGACTACCTCAAACTCCTCCTTATCGTCCACCTTACTTCTCTGTATGGGACTGAGGAAGCCACTGGCTGGCGAAACGTTTCAACAATAAAGATTTCCAAATGTTGCCCAAGTGTCTCACTTATCAATAGCTTCAGTCTCTAGTTACTTCTACATCTAGAAATTTTTAGCCAAGAATTTGGAATCGTGTGTTGAAATAATTTTAACATACCCTCACACGGATAGAAGTTTCTTTACATGGTGTGATTTTTTGTCGTAAACAGGACTGAAAAAAGGTCATCCATAACTGAACAGCTCATGTGTAGGCCTATCAAAGTTCTAGGCAATACTGAACGTTGAAGTCCGTCCGAATTTACAGAAAAAATCCCCTCTATACACCTTTATAAGAGACCTTACTGTATGTTATATATTACACCGTAAGAATCTTATCAAAGAGCAACAGTTGACCTGGTGCTACTGACAGCTACGTAATTAATATGGTTGTAAGGCAGGTAAACAAAGAGGGTGGTTTGGAATAATTAACCTGTGAACTTTTGGGTAGCCTCCTCCTGCATTAACTAATTGAAACTTTTTCTATGAATTTCTCTTTTTTTTGTTATATTTGCTAATTGGAACTTACTAGAAATCACGAAGTTTTTAAGGGGGGTTGAATGTTTGACCCTTACAGTTTTAGGGCTTTCTTGTGAATTAAATCATTTTAGTAATTGAAGAGAATGACGACAGACCTTGCTAGAACTGCAGACCTTGCTAGAACTGCACACCTTGCCAAGACTGCAGACTTTCCCAGGACTGCAGACCTTGCCAAGACTGCAGACCTTGCCAAGACTGCAGACCTTATGACTACTATCACTTTAAGACGTTCTAATGATTCTCTTTAATACTAATAAAATTTTATGGCAGGACTCGCAATCAAATTAAATTTTCATCAGTACCCCGAGGGATTAATTCACATCAGTGAGGGGCAGATACATGAGTATGACAGTATTTTAAGAGTAACTCAAAGGCAGAACGAGAATGGAAGTAGAGTGAACATGGTGGAAGTGAGTGAATGAGTGTAGAACATACCGGAGTGTTGAGTGCTGTCCACCACTGCCTCTCGACAGTTTTCCAGGTACTGAGTCAAAGTCAGAAGCAATAGAATAAACAGGGAGTCGGTATAACTTTAATGTTTAAAGGGGTGGACCGGTAAGTCAGTGGAAGGTCTCGGTCAAGATGACCAAAAGCTCC
Source organism: Cherax destructor (assembly GCA_009830355.1). Taxonomy (NCBI): domain Eukaryota; kingdom Metazoa; phylum Arthropoda; class Malacostraca; order Decapoda; family Parastacidae; genus Cherax; species Cherax destructor. The sequence goes on from WNWK01002067.1 coordinate 15,886, forward strand.
AGCTGCGGGTCATCATACAACTAAGACCCGCGTCAGGAAACACTTGTCCTGTTTCCTGACGAACCTTACCTAACCTAAGTGAGTCGGTGGCTCCACAGCAGTGACATGCACTGAAGCAGTTAGATACCTTAACTAGCGTAACGTTATAAGATGGTAGGTATTACTGGTGTATCTTATACCCAACGATACTTCAATACTTCCAGTAGGAATGGTGGTTTTTTTTTTCCTGATTTATATTGCAGCAGGACTGAAATATAGTACTTTAGAGTAGTGACATACTGTGACCAGTGCAGTGCTGTGTAGTAGTGACATACTGTGACCAGTGCAGTGCTGTGTAGTAGTGACATACTGTGACTAGTGCAGTGCTGTGTAGTAGTGACATACTGTGACTAGTACAGTGCTGTGTAGTAGTGACATACTGTGACTAGTACAGTGCTGTGTAGTAGTGACATACTGTGACTAGTGCAGTGCTGTGTAGTAGTGACATACTGTGACTAGTACAGTGCTGTGTAGTAGTGACATACTGTGACTAGTGCAGTGCTGTGTAGTAGTGACATACTGTGACTAGTGCAGTGCTGTGTAGTAGTGACATACTGTGACTAGTACAGTGCTGTGTAGTAGTGACATACTGTGACTAGTACAGTGCTGTGTAGTAGTGACATACTGTGACTAGTGCAGTGCTGTGTAGTAGTGACATACTGTGACTAGTGCAGTGCTGTGTAGTAGTGACATAATGTGACTAGTGCAGTGCTGTGTAGTAGTGACATACTGTGACTAGTACAGTGCTGTGTAGTAGTGACATACTGTGACTAGTACAGTGCTGTGTAGTAGTGACATACTGTGACTAGTGCAGTGCTGTGTAGTAGTGACATACTGTGACTAGTCAGTGCTGTGTAGTAGTGACATACTGTGACTAGTGCAGTGCTGTGTAGTAGTGACATACTGTGACTAGTGCAGTGCTGTGTAGTAGTGACATAATGTGACTAGTGCAGTGCTGTGTAGTAGTGACATACTGTGACTAGTACAGTGCTGTGTAGTAGTGACATACTGTGACTAGTACAGTGCTGTGTAGTAGTGACATACTGTGACTAGTGCAGTGCTGTGTAGTAGTGACATACTGTGACTAGTGCAGTGCTGTGTAGTAGTGACATACTGTGACTAGTGCAGTGCTGTGTAGTAGTGACATACTGTGACTAGTGCAGTGCTGTGTAGTAGTGACATACTGTGACTAGTACAGTGCTGTGTAGTAGTGACATACTGTGACTAGTGCAGTGCTGTGTAGTAGTGACATACTGTGACCAGTGCAGTGCTGTGTAGTAGTAGTGACATACTGTGACTAGTACAGTGCTGTGTAGTAGTGACATACTGTGACTAGTGCAGTGCTGTGTAGTAGTGACATACTGTGACCAGTGCAGTGCTGTGTAACGACATACTGTGACTAGTGCAGTGCTGTGTAGTAGTGACATACTGTGACCAGTGCAGTGCTGTGTAGCGACATACTGTGACTAGTACAGTGCTGTGTAGTAGTGACATACTGTGACCAGTGCAGTGCTGTGTAACGACATACTGTGACTAGTGCAGTGCTGTGTAGTAGTGACATACTGTGACCAGTGCAGTGCTGTGTAGCGACATACTGTGACCAGTGTAATATCTGAAGCACGGCGAAGCCAACAAATGTTTATAAAGCATTAACATGTCTCAGTTTACACACACAACCCGCACATATAAAAAGAGAGGAGCTTACGTTTCGTCGTCCTAAACTCCTCTCTTTTTATATGTGCGGGTTGTGTGTGTATTGTTCCAGTCACGGTTTTGTGCCTTTTTGTTATTTATGTCTCATTTTGCTGTATATGATTTCTAAGAAAGGTAGTACAGTGGGGGCAGTGAGACAGGTGAGCAGTGACAGGTGAGTAGTGAGTGTTGTGAGGGGCGTACAGTGAAGCAAGCCTTGCACTGGCTCTTGTAGACAATGCTAATAAACAACGTATGACTCTACCTGTTAGATTTATCAGTGTTCAATACTCTAACTTAAACGTCACACAAGAAAATAAATATAATAATAATAATAAAAATAATACACAAGTATAAAATGCATAGTGAAAATAACCCTTAAAATTCATTAGATTTTTTATTACACAAATATTAACAAAATAAATCGGAACACTATATATTATGAAAAAATCTCAGCTTAAGTAATTATAACTTTAATGTGGGTCCTTACCTGAGAGTCTGAACTAACTATAAAAGGTATCAAGTAGTTAGACTGTTGGGTTTAGTCCTGACTCTTTCTCTTCTACTTCAGTTCTTCCTCTCACCGGCTATTCTTCTTCTGTCCCCACTTCCCCCTCGCCCCTAGTGGGTCCTTACCTGAGAGTCTGAACTGAACTGAACTATGAAGGTTGGACCAGTAAGCCAGGGAAAGGCCACGGTTAAATGACCAGAAGCTCCAGCTGTGGGTCATCATATAACTAAGACCCGCGTCAGGAAACACTTTTTCTATTTCCTGATAAATCTTTCCGAGGCAGTTGCTGGAATTCCTCACCCTAATAAATAAGAATTGTTAGCGGGTCTTTGAGCATGTTGAAAGAAGTAGCTCAGTGAGACGTCTAGGTACAGTATTGATCACCATTGCTCCAGGTTGCTCAGGGATTAATAAATTGTAGCCTATCACTCCGGGAAGAAATAAATACGAAGTTATATTGATGTAAAATATAATATAGAGTAACAACAGATTATTATTATAATCAAAAGTGAACGCTAAACCCACAAGGGTGATATAGTTAGTATATAGTATATAACTTCGTATTTATTTCACATTTTAGTTCTAAAAAGAATTGAAAGTATTGTTGTTGTGTTTTGTACTGCTTGTATAACATTCCCTTTTGTGTCTAAAATATCCATTATAATCTTTAAATTATGTTAGTTGTATGCAAGGATATTTTAAGCCTGTTGTAAATCATATATAGTAAATTATGTTAGGTTATTTAATTCATGATGCAGACAGAATTTTAAATGCTTTTAAAATCGTGCCTTAGTTTTATTGTAATATATCGTAATGTATTTTAGGTGTATCTTTCTTTGTGTATATTATAATACACTCACAAGTTGGAAATAAATCACTTTGTCTTGATTGTTTTGGGTTATCCTGGGTTCTCTACATATGCTGCTATGTATGATCATCTATGTAACTGTATACTATGTGTACACCTGAATAAACTTACACACGCGATCATAACATAAATATAACACTTGAGAAATAATAACAGGTGTTATGCAGCTCATGTGTTGTAAGTGGTGAGTCAACTTGTTGAGTTTCATGTGACGGAGAGTTAGTTTATGTCGTGAAGAATTCTTTACTTTGTGTAGTGGAGAGTTAATTTGTTAGTATATGAGGTTCAGAGTTAGTTTGTTAAAGTCTGGATGTAACCACCAGCCATGAGGTAGTTGGATCATAGCGTTAATTACTGGTAATGAAGTATATACTCATTATTACTTGGTCCACGACTCTGTCCTCGACATTGGTCACTATTACCAGTCGTCCCCAGCAGCATCAGCATACAATCAAATCATAAATAACCCGCACATAGAAGAGAGGAGCTTACGACGACGTTTCGGTCCGTCTTGGACCATTTACAAAGTCACACTCTAAAAAAAAAGAAAAAAACATACCACGGGTGGGGTTAGAACCCGCGATCAGAGTCCTAAACTCCAGACCGACGGGTCATTACGATTTCGTGAGTCAAGTCGCACTCTTCTGTGTTCGGTTGTTTTGTTCCAGTCACTTTATTATGCCTTTTGGTTTTTTACAGTCACTTTATTATGCCTTTTGGTTTTTTAGTCACTTTATTATGCCTTTTGGTTTTTTACAGTCACTTTATTATGCCTTTTTTTTACAGTCACTTTATTATGCCTTTTGGTTTTTTACAGTCACTTTATTATGCCTTTTGATTTTTTACAGTCAAATATTTTCTACCATCATCAATGAAGGAATCAGATAAAGGGACTCCAAGCCCGTAATTCCCTATAGCCTTTCTAAATCTAAATTTGTTCAACTTATGGCTTGATTGGTAGCGTCCTCAGGTCACAAACTGACTGTCCGGGGGATCGCTCCCCGGCACGATTAAAAGGTTGGGCATATTTCTTTACACCTGCTGTCCCTGTTCACCTAGCAGTAAGTAGGTACCAGGGTGTTAGTCACCTTACACCTGCTGTCCCTGTTCACCTAGCAGTAAGTAGGTACCAGGGTGTTAGTCACCTTACACCTGCTGTCCCTGTTTACCTAGCAGTAAGTAGGTACCAGGGTGTTAGTCACCTTACACCTGCTGTCCCTGTTCACCTAGCAGTAAGTAGGTACCAGGGTGTTAGTCACCTTACACCTGCTGTCCCTGTTCACCTAGCAGTAAGTAGGTATACTTGGGTGTTAGTCGACTGTCGTGGGCCGCATCCTGGGAGACAAGCCTAATGTAGGCTGCCCAAAATGATCTATATAATCAGGGGCTTTCTGTAAAATATGCTAATGATGTCAGCTAGGTCTACATCAGTTGTATCATGTACTTTGTAGAAATAAAACTTACTCTTACTATTGTTGACCTTGTAGGTTTAGCGCTTCTTTTTTATTATAATAATAATCTTACTATTGTTGAGAATCCTGTCTTGGTTAGATATTTTCAACATCCTATTTATATTCCCTTTATTTATTTTGGGCCTAATGAGGAGCGAGTGTTAAGTAGGTAACGCTGGACACACTTAGTAGGTACCTGGGTAAGTAGCGCTGGTAAATATATATTAGTTTGATTTCAGGACATAGGTTTCCAATGGAAATAAGTCACTTTGACTTTTTGGGTTATCATAGGTAATTTACACATATGTTACTATGTATGATAATTTGTGTAACTGTATTTATGTGTACCTGTACCTCAATGTACTTACTTCCTGATTTGCTCCTCTGTTAATTAATCCCGGCGTGAGTGCACGTCAGCGCCACCTGTGATCCAGCAGTCGTACTTCAAAACCGCCAACTAATATTTTGTTCTTTCTTCTCTTGGTTTCTGTGTTTACTTCTGGCCCAGGAGGAGGGAGGTTCACTTCACCTGCTGCCTCACCTTAAGCAAGAAAGAAGAACCTGGTGTCTTCCAACTGGCCTAGGAGGTTCACTTCACCTGCTGCCTCACCTTAAGCAAGAAAGAAGAACCTGGTGTCTTCCAACTGGCATAGAAGGTTCACTTCACCTGCTGCCTCACCTTAAGCAAGAACGAAGAACTATACTTCCGTCTGCCAACTGTAAGTATCTGGTTTTACGTGAACTTTGGTTACTTGGAATCCGAACACACGGATGTCCTGTACCACTCTTAGTGTAAGATGACTGGGGTTTGGAAAGGTCTTCAAAAGATCTGAGACTGGTATGTTTATGGTCTTGTAACAACTGTAATATGGTTTTCCCCTCAGCTGAATGTCACTTGCTTCTGATATTGCATTCGTCGTTCATGTTTACCTGGAGAGGGTTTCGGGGGTCAACAGTATGGCCCACATGAACGAACTCTATTCAAAACTGCAAGGAAAATAGATTCTTGACAGACATCAGAGCATAAAAATGAAAGAAAACCGCAGCGGGCTACTGGCCCCTGCTACGCAGAAAAGAATTGTGTTGTCAGGTAGAAAACAAGCAGTCCACTTTTCACTTTTGCTACAGTTTATAGTTTGTAAAAGAAATATATTTATTACTATAATAATCTACAAGTACATATACAACCCATACAGGCCTACCTGACATCAGTGATATACTATATAGATTTTTATCATGGGAGCGCTAAACCCGTAGGGATTATACAGTGCCTGTGGGGATATGGAAGGCATTCAGGTTTAATTCAGGGAAGTGGAGCACAGATCCAAATTCCTTGAGGGGTATACTATATAGAAAGCCCCTTGTTATACAGAGCATTTCGGGCAAATTATGTAAATGTTTTCCCCAGGATGCGGCCCACACCGGTCGACTAACACCCAGGTAGCTATTACCCTGATAGGTGAAGATAAATTTGACCTATTATTCAGCATTTTCATCTTAACATCTCTGTGACCCGCGAAGCTAAACTTAAACTGGTTGGTGTGGACCACCAGTCAAAATAATTGTTTACTGTCAAGGGTGTCCTCTTGTGTCCTTCCCTTGATCAGTCGTGTTTCTGTCCATTTCCCCCTCAAGGGAGATTCCTTGACGTTGGTGAGGGGGCTCTATGTCTAGGGAACTGGATCTGTGCTACAGTTCCCTGAGTTGAGCCTGAATACCTTCCATCCCCCCCCCACATGCGCTGTATAATCCTACGGGTTTAGCGCTCCCCATGATTATAAAAATTATGTCTATTCCATAAGACTGTCCTGTTTCCTGACAAACATTAACTAGCAACGTTGTTGGTGTTACATGTGGCATGCATACTTTTAATCCTTTATGAATATGTGTAACCTAGTACAGTATACAATAGCATTTTCTGTTTCTGGATGATTGTGGTGAGGTTGAAACAGCACTCCTGTTGTTGGTTGTATTTAGTTTGTTGGCAAGATGAATAAGTACATTACCAATAGGGGAAAACAATATACCTATACTGGTAAAATTGAGCCACGATCACCCAAGGTTATATGAATATATCATTAAAAATATATATATAAATGTCAGTTACATGGAAAATAGGTTACATGAATATTTTAGTTACATACTAGTTCAATTTCTTTTACTCATTTTTCTACATTGACACTAAAAAAAAAAACAAGATACAAAAGGGAATTTATCAGTTAAGTATTTCTGTGACAAAAATAAATTTATTGGCCTGGTCGCTGTATAACCCTTGTGGTTTAGCGCTTCTTTTGATTATAATAATAATATTGGCCTGGTGGCTAAAGCTCTCGCTTCACACACGGAGGGCCCGGGTTCGATTCCCGGCGGGGTGAAAACATTTCGACGTGTTTCCTTAAACCTGTTGTCATGTTCACCTAGCAGCAAATAGGTACCTTGGTGTTAGTCGACTGGTGTGGGTCGCATCCTGGGGGACAAGATTGAGGACCCCAATGGAAATAAGACAGATAGTCCTCGATGACGCACTGACTTTCTTGGGTTATCCTGGGTGGCTAACCCTCCGGGGTTAAAAATCCGAAGAAAATCTTATCAGTTACGTATTTCTGTGTATACTGAAACTGTAAACTATGTTTTATGGATTAAATATTCTTGAACCGCTGAAGAGGTGACGTGTAGCATCAATGACCCTTTGTATAGTCGATAGGTTTTAAACCTAATTTACCAAGCAACCATTTTGACTCCGGTGAGGGGTTCCTGATCCACGGAACTGCTGCTCCTCCCCACACTCCCCTCATCTATTATCCTGATTGCCAAGTGTGTACTCACCTAATTGTGGTTGCAGGGGTCAAGTCATAGCTTGTTTGTGTGGGTGTATGACGTGCCGAATAGGTAAAACTTGCGATTTTGGCTTAAATAGCAACGCTCCTCTTGCCGAATAAGGTAAGCGAAAATTTGTGTATGCAATAATTTCGCTAAAAATAATTCTGAACCTAACGGGAAAAAAAATATTTCATTGTTTGTTTATTATTAAATTATTGTAAACTTATCTAAAATATATTTAGTTGTATTAGGCTAAATTAAATTACGCTTGTTGTAATAAGGTTAGGTAGGTTTTCAAAGTTTCTCTTGGTACAAAATTATAAATTCTTACATTAACATAAATGAAAAAAATATATATCTTTAAACGTATAAGAGAAAATTTTAGAACGGACTTAATTTTAGATGAGTTCTTGCTAATTGACAAGTTTTACCTAATCGGCACGACATATATATGCGTGATCCTAACAGCTTCTGAAGAAGTTAATCCAGGTAGGTGGTGGCACGGAGGTGAAGTAGCACGATAATCGTTGTAGCAGTTGTTGTTGTACTAGTAGTAGTAACAGTAGAAGTAGTGGTTGTAGATGTAGTAGTTGTATATGTACTAGTAGTAGTTGTATATGTACTAGTAGTCCTAAATTCGTTCGGTATTGGCACTTGAGCAGGCTTCTTTGATTATTTTTTTCGTTAACCGAGGGTCCACTGTATATATATATATATATATATATATATATATATATATATATACACACACACACACACGTTAGGTAAGGTTAGTCAGGAAACATTTTCCTGACGCGAGTCTTAGTCAGATGATCCGCTGTTGGAGCTTTTGGTCATCTGACCGAGGCCTTCCGCTGGCTTACCGGTCCACCCCTTTAAAAATTATGGTCATAGTTATAACCATTTAGGAATATATACACGTATATATGGTACCACCTCTAGAACTGGACTGGGGACCCTCATCCTCAGAGAAAACAATAAACGTACCTCAGGGAAAACTCAAGGTTCTCCCCGGAGCCGTTTGAATATTTTCTTCTACCACCCCCTATATTCTTTATTCTGTGAACTTTATTAATAGACAAAATACACGTATATATGTATACACATATGTACTTTTTGCTGATCCTTAATGCGTTAACATTTTCTTTTACTGAACAGGTGACTAAGAAAGAAAACTTTTATGAGTAACTTTAATAACTAATTAATATCTTATGTTCTCACTAGTTAAGCAGTATCTGAGTTTATTTAGGCACAGGTACATATGAGGACAATTATCATACATAGTGTAAATTACCTAGGATAACCCAAAAAAGTCAAGAGACTTAACAATAATAATATTTTAATTCTACAGTATCCCATAGCTCGATCGCTAGCGCTGTATAACTCCTGTGGTTTAGCGATTCTATTTGATTATAATAATAATAATCGATCGCTAGCGTACTCAACTCTCACACTGAGGTCCGGGGTTCGGATCTTCTCTTGTACAGCTGGAAAACATTAGGGACGTGTTTCCATAAGACACATGCTGTCCCTGTCCCTGTTCACCCATCACTTTAAAATGGGTACCTGGGTGTTTGTCGACTGGTGTGGGTCGCATCCTGGGACAAAACTGACCTAATTTGCCCAGGATAACAAGCGGCTCTCTATGTAGTAGTATGTCATTGATGTCAGTTAGGCCTGTATACCATGTACTTGTAGTAAATAAAGATATTATTATCTCCTTTAAAAAATGTTTGAACACATTTTGTATAAGTCATCCCTAAACGTTTTCTTTGATAAGTTATTTAGTCAAAGAAAATGCAAATTGATGTTTTAAGGATTAACACCCGAAAATTGTAACTCCTTGGCTTGCAAGTAAGCATAAGATAAGATTTCGTTCGGAATTTTAACCCCGGAGGGTTAGCCACCCAGGATAACCAAAGAAAGGCAGTGCGTAGTGCGTCATCGAGGACTGTCTTATTTCTGTTGGGGTCTGCAATCTTGTCCCCCAGGATGCGACCCACACCAGTCGACTAACACCCAGGTACCTATTTGCTGCTAGGTGAATAGGACAACAGGTGTAAGGAAGCGCGTCGAAATGTTTCCACCCCGCATGGAATCGAACCCGGGCCCTCCGCGTGTGAAACGAGAGCTTTTCCACCTAGGATAACTCAAAAATCCATGCGTCATTAGGGGCCGCTTCTGTTAGATTCCTTAAATATTCTCCCACTGGACGCAACCCACAACAATCGACTAACACGCAGGTACCGTCTTACTGGTAGGTGAATAGGGACAGCATTGTTAGGAAATGTGCCCAGTCTTTCACCCGTGCCGGGAGCGATCTTCGGTCAGTGTGGACTGAAAGTAATATTTGAAGCTAACCAAGGTTTCAGCTTCAACGACCCTACTAGGCAGACTTTCACTCATCGACTGTATTTCCAAACCAATACTACTTATATTTTTTTCTAAATCCAAACTTATCCAATTTAAATCCATTATTTAGAGTTCTTTCTTGAGTTGATTTAGGTAAGTAAGTTTATTCAGGTATACACAAATACATTTACATAGATTATCATACATAGCAGCATATGTGTAGAGAACCTAGGATAACCCAAAAAAGTCAGACAGAGTGACTTATTTCCATTGGGGTCCTTTTTATACTTAATTGGAAATAAGTCACTCTGTCTGACTTTTTTGGGAAAAATGTTTCTCTACTTTCTCCTGGGCAGAAATAATATTGGGAAATTCAAATGTAGTAAACAGAAGAGTAAAGACTAATTTTGTGAATGAATTAGTGGAGCTTGTAACGACGATGGTGATTTGTTGACGAAATTAATTTCTGGTACTTTCTGTCTGTCTAAAAGTAATTTATTAATGCAAATCTGAATTAATTACCATACTGATCAGGGCCGGCCTTAAGCCGAGTGGACTGATTGCTCCCACTTGGGCCCCGCACCTAAGGGGTCCCCGCGCTAAAGTGTAATCTACTCTCGGCTTGTCAAGTACACACAACAACACGAAGTAAAAAAAAAAGGGGGGGGGAGGGCTTTAGATATAATATGTTGGCGAATTAATAAATCATTTCAATCACCTAAATTACTGGAAACGCTTGAAGTTTCTCAGCCTGTACTCCCTAGAACGCAGGCGGGAGAGATGATTATATACACTTGGAAAATCCTACTAGATTAATTAGTACCAAACTTACACACGGAAATCACTCCTTATGAAAGCAAAAGACTCGGCAGACGATGCAACATCCCCACAATGAAAAGCAGGGGTGCCACTAGCACGATAAGAGACAACATAATAAGTGTCATGGGCCCAAAACTATTCAAATGCCTTCCAGCATGCATAAGGGGGATTACCAATAGACCCCTGGCTGTTTTCAAGAAGGCGCTGGACAGGCACTTGAAGTCAGTACCTGACCAGCCGGGCTGTGGTTCGTACGTCGGGTTGCCTGCGGCCAACAGTAACAGCCTGGTTGATCAGGCCCTGATTCACCATGAGGCCTGGTCACAGACTGGGCCGCGGGGGCGTTGACCCCCGAAACCCTGTATGCAATTTTATATAAAATGTAGCTTACATCTGTTTGGTCTATTAACTCGCATGCATTTTTTAAACGCACATGATTGCTTTCCATACATGGGGCCCACCAAAATTTTTCCCAATTGGGCCCCGCACCACCTAAGGCCGGCTCTGATACGGATATTAAATCCAGTACGTATTATTAAAACCATAAACATCGCTTGGAAAGGTGAGTGAATGTATTTGTAAAATAAGTGTAATGATTGATAACAGATCTGTAATCATCATACATGTCATATTTACTCACATGAAGCATAATTCTTTTTTTTTTTTAAGAAAAAAATGTTAAAAGATTTTTTTAAAGAAATTTTTCTTACATTTATATTTGTGTGTGTGTGTGTGTACTCGCCTATTTGTGGTTGCAAGGGTCGATACATAGCTCCTGGCCCCGCCTCTTTCACTGATCGCTAATAGGTCCACTCTCTCCCTGCAGTGTGTGTGTGTACGTTTGTCAGAAAAGTGTTTCCTGACGTGGGTCTTAGTTGTATGATGACTCACAGCTGGAACTTTTGGTCATCTGACAGAGACCTTCCACTGGCTTACCCCTCCACCCCTTTAACAATTATAGTTAGGATTATTTTTAAAAAATCTTTACAAAAATGATTTTTTTTTTTTTCAAAGATTTTTTTTTAGTTTGTTTTAAGATTTTTTTTTTTTTTTAAGGAATTAAAATATTCTTGACTGGTGGTGAACCAGCAGTGAACAAGCCAAGTGGTTTTAAACTCTACCAACCATCATTAGTATAGGCATACACTGGAACCCTATGTAGTGGTAATTTTTACCAGCCAAGTCTACTTTCCGACATAAAGATAAAACCGAAAAATACTTAACTTCTGTAAACTGAGATGAATATACATCCAGTTTACTTAGACTTCTTACTTTATGAATTAAAATATTTTCAGATTTATAACAAAATATATAAATATAATTTATATTCATAATGGTATTTACTGGCACATCAAAACTATGAAGTTATGTTCAGATTTGGTTAACAGAGGTCAATAAGGTGAAAGAGTAGCCAAAACGATAGCATGAAATTAAAACTTTAATCTAAGACCGATCTTAATGGTTCTTCCAGGTAACGGCATAAAAAAAATACTAGGTTGCTGCCCTAGGCTACTCACACCCACCCATTACCACTTGTCCTACCTGATACCAGATCTTAAAGTCCAAGTATTTGCTTCAGTGATAATGCATAGTTCCATTCATCTACAACTTTCGTATATCCTTTCTAAATTTATCCAATTTCGAATACAGAATTTTCGAGTTCTTTCGTGGTTAGATATCTTCACTTTTTTCACATCCCTTATATTTATTATGTCCACCTTCTACTTGTATTCCTCACTCGTATCTCTCCTCGTTCTATACAGTGTAGGTCCAGAGCTCTCATTTTTTATATGGAACATTCCTAATACAGGTAAATAGGTTGTAACTAATGAACAGTGATACAAAATAAAGAAGAAATCTTATCTTATTTTAAGAAAGACGTAGCAGAAAAAGGTGTCAGCGTAGATTAAATATTTGAAGACAGGAAACAGTGTGACAGTAGAAGATATGACTGCAGGATGGTATAGTTGCTACTTATTGTACTGAGTTACTGAAATCTTAATATTTTTTCCTGTGTATATAAATAATTTGCCATCAGGAATACTCGTACATGGCCTTGTATGCGAGTTATGCCAAAATAATGAGGAAACTGGCGAATAAGACTCATGTGCAACACTTTGGTAAAATGTTTATTGCCCAAACCTTTTGCTGGCAACAGGTTTCTTCAGGTGAATACAGGTGAATATGACAATGGAGAGAGAAGACGAGTAAGACACTTGCAACTGTTGGGTCTACCTACCTGGGTATCTTTATAGTCCAAATGTTTCACCTCTGCAGGCTTCAGTCGAATACAGTGGTGACGAATGTTCAGTTTGTCGGCATTGTATGTCATCATTAATAGGATAAAAAGGAAATTACACGCGGATGAGAATAGCAGATTGCAAATGACTTGAATAGACTACAAGAACGGTCAGATCAATATTTACTGGAGTTTATCCCAGGAAAAAAAAGACAGAACCCCTCCAACGCAAGAATAATTATTACTCCAAACCAGTTCCTAGAAACACACAAACATAATAACATTGGCAGCACAGGTTAAGCTAGCGTATACAAGGTCATTCATAAACCACACAGACACGTTGAAGAACACACTATCTCATATCAGAGAGCCACTCTTGAATGTGAAGCACTAGAGTGGAACCAGGAAAATATGAGAGCTATACGTCGAACACCAGGTCGTCGCCTTGCTGACTTCATCAACCAGACCGTCTTGGTCACCACCCGGAGTCCAAAGTATGCGCCACAGCCCGGAACACCAGGTACTGACTTGAAACAGTTCTCTTGATGAAGACACCTTGAGGAACTTACCTATTAGTGCTAGATTTTGATTATAATAATAATAATGGGGAACTTACCAAGTTCCCTAAGTCAGTACCTGATCAGCAAATCACATGAAAGGTATTTCACACACGCAACACTACGCAGTTGCTAAAGTATATAAAGAAAGCACAGAAGTTAGGTTTTCAGTGAGACTGCAGATACTGAAGGGAATGGACTACGAGGAGAGATTTAAGAACACTGTTCTTAGCAACAATAAAAGAGAAAGCTCAGAGATGACATGACCACGACATACGCGATTGGATGTATAGGGACAAGATGGGGATGCGAACATAGGGAGCCAGGGAACACAGATGACAACTAAAGAAACATGAATCATAGAAACGTTAGGAAATACTTTTTTACACATTGGATAATAAGTTAAATGCACCAGATGAGGTGGAGGCAAACACTATATACAACTTCAAGAGTATGTATGAGTGATGGGCACCGGAGGCCAGAAATCAGAAACTTTTCGATAGGAGTTAGGCGGGGGGCCAGGAGCCATGCTTCGACCCCTGAAAATATAGCTAGGTGAGCACATTTTAACTATTCAAAATGTTCCTACTTGGTGCCCCTGACTAGGCTCTCTCCTGGTCTAAACAATTTCGTTATTTTTTTTCCGTGTGTGTGTGTGTGTGTACTCGCCTATTTGTAGTTGCAGGGGTCGATTCACAGCTCCTGACCCCGCTGGTCGCTACTAGGTCCACTCTCCCTGCTCTCCGTGTGTGTGGGGGGGGGGATGTGAGAATCCTACGCACATAAACATATACGACACAAAGTGGACATATATATACATACAGACTAACAGACGTGTGTAAATAGACATACACGCACAAACAGTATCCTAAACAAGTAAAGTAAATACTTCTGCAAATATATAGAATAAAAATGCATATGAAAACGAAAATTATTTTATAAAGGATGAGACTATTCTGATACTAGACAGTCATAAGCACGGCGTTGAATCACAATTAGAATCAGTGTAGGCAGATACTTCAGTATTACACTGTATAATAATGGACAGATAATATGGACGTTACTAATCACCAGAGGGAAAAACAGGAAAGTTGAACAAGTGTATATTGGCACAACGTTTCGCTGGACAGGTTTAGCGCTTCTTTTTCATTATAATAATTTATTATTAAATAATGCAGCGCCACACAGAGCTAAACATTGTCAAAATAAAAGTCTCTCCTGGAACGTTTCTGTTGTCGGTGATACAGACGGGTTTAGCCCATAAGTTTATTATTTCGTTATTTTTAATGTTAAGAGTACGACATTTGGGTCCACTCATTTCCGAAGAGTGTAGAAAGTACACGGTTGGGAAATAGCAGGTCTTGGCCATTGCAAGAGTCTTATGAAGAAAGGTACAATGGAAAGAAAGTCCCGGCCATTTTTCAGAATTTGAGTGGTGCAAGACTGGGGAAAAATGCTGGTCTAGGTTATTACCCGACCATTACTATAGGCGGAAGCCACCTAGTAGGATCTGCTGCTGCTGCTGCTGCTGCACCCACCACCTAATTTGGGAGAATAGATTCCTAAAAATTCTATATTCAGCGTATTGCGCAGTGGTCTGTGGCTTTCTGGCGAGCCCCGGAATGAGAGGGGTGAAGGATGTAGAGAGAGGGTTTGGAGAGACGAGAATGCGGGGGGAAAAATAGGAAAGAAAGGGATAAGTGTGGGATGTAGGTGGATGCAAAGCCTAGCCTGAGGCTAGTGATAACCTTGACTCCTGGACGGGGATGGGGGAGGAGGAGGAGGAGTAGGAGTTGCCACACACCTTCACCCTAGCCATCAACCAGCCTTAAAGAACCGGTTCTTCTGGTTCTCTTTCTTATTTGGTTGCTACGAAATGTCTCCTCTCGCTTCCTATCCCCCCTCCCCCACCTCTCCTCTGCTTCATTCTCCTCTACCTTCTTCCTCATTTGTATGATAGTTATGCTTCTCATATCATATGCCATCAATCCTTCCCACTACGTAACTATTATATTGGATAGGGTAGCAGCACACTGTCGATGTAGTCAATCCTGCTAAGTAAAAAAAAAATCCGTTGATATTTCGTTAATGGTTATTCCAGTTGACGAAATAGTGTTGTCTGATAGCTTTATTGTCCTTTAAGAAAAATCTTCAAGGAGAGCTGGTTCTTGCAATGTATCTCACGTCTTAATAATAAGGTAATAATAAAGTAATAATAGAATGTCCTCGGAGTATTTTGGCAATAAATTATAGCTCAAGATGTCCATTATTAAGTAGGTTCTGCCACGGAGATAGCTCTCTTGTGCAGCTGGGGAGAGAAATAGTCATATAACTCGCCATAAGCTAGCATAATCTAACCCAACGTAACCCAACCTAACTTAGCGTAACCCAGTATCTAACATAGCCGATATAGCCTAACACCTTAATATAACCCAACATAATGTAACAGAAACTGACGTACTCCGTTGTGGACAGAAATGGAACTGACTTATGTTTGTTTACGTTCGCTGTGATTGGCCAAACGCGTTGACTGACTCCAAAGCTGACCATTGATTGGCCCTGACGAGCCATTTCAACTAGGATAAAAAAAACATTATTTTTTTGCTAAGATCTCTCCAAAATAATTTACACAAGATATAAGTATTTAGTATTTACCCCACTGTGTAGATAGGTTGCACGTATCGTAAAATACTATAATTCTGCCGAGGACCAACATGCAATAATAGCCAATAATAAAGATAATAATACTCTCTGGATGTTACAGGGTTTATAAAAATTCTTTTGGTTCCTCAGGATACATTAAAACTTTCTGGATTCCTTAGCATCCACATTTTACTCTGTGAATACAAGTTTGCATTGTTTGGAGGGGGAAATATAGAAAGTGAGTGTGTGAGAAAGTGATGGAAAGTCTACCTGGAGGGTGTTCCGGGGGGTCGACGCCCCCGCAACCCGGTCAGTGACCAGGCCTTCCCCCTTCTAGTGGAGCAGGGACTGGTCACCCAGGCTGTTATTGCTGGCCGCACGCAATCCAACGTACACGTACGAAACAGCCCGGCTGGTCAGGAACTGACTAGGAACTTATCCAATTCCCACTTGACAGCCAGGGGTCTATTGGTAATCCCCGTTATGTATGGTGGGAGTCTGTTGAATAGTCTTGAGACCCTTACACTTATTGTGTTTCAGTGTATCGGTGGCATTCTTGTTTTTCATTGAGGTATATTTTATCGTCTGCCGAGCCTTTTGTTTCCGTAGCGAGTCATTTCTGTGTGCAGATTTGGGACCAGTCCCTCTAGGATCCGCCAGGTGTAAATTATGATGCATCTTTCTCGCCTCCGTTCCAAGAAATACATGTCAATGGACTTTAAACACTCCAGTCATTAAGGTGCTTGACAGCGCTTATACATTCTGTACATTCTCCAGATCTGCAGTTTCGCCTGCCTTAAACGGGGCTGTTAAGTGTATAACAGTATTTCAGCCTCGAGAAAACAAGTGACTTACAGAGGATCACCACTGGGAGGTCTGGTCCCGGTCGGGTTGCGAAAGGGAGGAAAATCCTGGAAACGAGTCACAGGTAGATCACGAGGTAAATCGTAGTCGTTAAACACATCAGGTAGTC
This sequence comes from Cherax destructor, assembly GCA_009830355.1. NCBI lineage: Eukaryota > Metazoa > Arthropoda > Malacostraca > Decapoda > Parastacidae > Cherax > Cherax destructor. Next base: position 32,850 of record WNWK01002067.1, read on the forward strand.
ATTTGAAGTGTTACTCTTTGCATTTATTGGGTTATCCGAGGTTGAATTTTTGCATAATTTACTAAATTTCAGTTTTTGGATAACCCAGTAAAGATAAGCTTTAAAACATTTTTTTCAATGTATAAAGCCTTAATAAGAGCTGATTCAGGAGCTGGTGATCTGTCTAGTTGTGTGTCTGAGAACCCTGTCTGATTTTGTGTCTGCCTAAGAACCGTGTCTGGTTCTGTGTTTGTCTGAGAACCGTGATCCTGAGTAATATATTCCTCCGGTTGTCTGGTGGTAGTATTAGTGACACAGATAGTGGTAGTGGTGGTAGACGTAGTAGTGCACTTGAAATGGGAAGTGGAAAATACTGAGCTTAAGTTAAATGATTCATACAGGGTCCAGGAGAGGGAAGAGTTAAAAGCAATTAACGGAATCGAAAGAAATTAAAAATATTTCTTTTCATGTGCCAAAAAAAGGCAAAAACCACATCTAATATCGGGTCCTTGCTCAGACAAGATGGAACTTACACAGATGACACCAAGAAATTAGTGAGATACTGAAGTCTCAATACGACTCTTTGTTTAGCGAGCCATTAATCTGTCTAAAAATCGACAATCCAAATTATTTTTTCATGAATGAGCCTCAAAACACTGTTAATGTATGCCAAATTTCAGACGTAACTCTAACTCCACTGGACTTTAAAAAAGCCATTGACAACATTTTCATGCACTCATCCCAGGCCCAGACTCTTGCAACACCATATTCTGTGCACCACGTGCCTTAAGTATGCTATGGAGAGGGAGCATAGACATGGGTGAAATCCCAGTCACTGAAAACAACGGATATAGCCCCACCCCGTCAAGGTGGCAGCGAAGAATTAGCTAAGAACTATAGACCAATACCTCTAACATGATTGTAAATCACTTCGATTCCCAATAATTGCACAATCAAGGGCAGCATGGGTTCAAAGCAGGTCCATCCTGCCACTCGCAACAACTGGACCACTATGATAGTCTTTGATGCACTGGAAGACAAACAGAATCCAGATGTAGTATACAAAGATTTTGATTTTGCAAAAGCCTTTGACAAGTGCGACCATGGTGTAATAGCACAAAATGTGCGCTAAAAGGATAACTGGCAAAGTGGGCAAATGGATGTTCAACTTTCTAACCAATCGAACACAAATAGTGGTAAACAGGATTAAGTCGGAGGCTGCAACAGTGAAATGCTCTGTTCCACAAGGCACAGTACTCTTCCCCATCCTGTTCCTCATCCTATATCAGACATAGAGATGTAAACCATTGCATCGTGTCATCCTTTGCAGACGATACTAGAATCTGCATGACACTGTCATCCATTGAGGACACGGCAAATCTCCAAGCAGATATAAACCAAGTTTTCCAATGGGAAACGGTAAACAATATGTTGTTCAATGAGGACAAATTTCAACTACTACATTATGGAAAATTGGAGGAAATAATAGCTAGAACTGAGTATACTACAAACTCAAATCACAATAGAGCGGAAAAGTAATGTGAAGGGCTTAGGAGTATTAATGTCAGAGGATCTAACTTTCAAGGATCACAACAGTGTCACTATCACATCTGCTAGGAAAATGATAGGATGGATAACGAGAACCTTCAAAACAAGGAATACCACGCCAATGATGATTCTTTTTAAATCACTTGTTCTCTGTAGGCTGGAATACTGTTGTACACTAACATCTCCATTCAAGGCAGGTGAAATCGCAGATCTAGAGATTGTACAGAGAACCTTTACTGCAAATATAAGTTCCATCAAACACCTTAATTACTGGGAACGCTTGGAATCAATTGACCTGTACTCACTGGAGCGCAGGCGAGAGAGATACATCATAATCTACACCTGGAAAATCCTAGAGGGACTGGTCCCTAATCTGCACACAGAATTCACTCCCCACGAAAACAAAAGACTAGGCAGACGGTGCAACATAGCCCCAATGGAAGGGAGGGGTGCCATTATTACACTAGGAGAAAACACAATAAGTGTCCGAGGCCCAAGACTGTTCAACAGTCTCCCACCAGGCATAAGGGGGATTACCAATAGACCCCTGGCTACCTTTAAGAGGAAGCTGGACAGATACCTAAAGTCAGTACCTGATCAGCCGGGCTGTTGTTCGTACGTTGGACTACGTGCGGCCAGCAGTAACAGCTTAGTTGATCAGGCCCTGATCCACCGAGAGGCCTGGTCATGGATCGGGCTGCGGGGGGCGTTGATTCCCCGGACACCCTCCAGGTAGATAGTGGTAGTTGTAGTAGTGCAAATAGTGGTAGTTCATGTAGGGGTAGTACTCTGTATATATCAGTGACATAAACAAGTGGACTGGGAAAGCGTGAGTCAATATTCTCTTGTTATTGTCTGCCATGAGTGTTGCCAATGAGGTCAAAAACAATTTATTTTTATTTTTCATTTTATTCCTTTACCTCATATAACACTTTTTCCTTATACAAGTATTCAAAAAAAAGTATAACCTCCCAGCCCCCCAATAAAAAAAAAGGCTGATAATTAGGAAGGGAAACGAAGACAATGGATGTAATACTTACTCAAGCATAAAAATTCCGGAGTCGCTATATGGCAACAGATCCAAGATGGCCGCCCGGAACCACGTGGTCGAAAAAGCGCGCGAGATATTGAGCGAAACGTTCTGAAAACCATCGAATTTTTCCCCTAGCTAATGGCCGTTTATTTAAAGGCCGCCTTACAAGAGTATTGTTTGAAAGTAAGTGAAAAGCTATCGTAACAATACGAAATGTAAGGTGGATTAGAGACGAAGTCAAAATAAAGGTCGTGAAAAGATGTAAATAACGTGACAGCAGCTCTGAGAAGTTGTGTTATGGGGGTGTTAAGACGGTGTTATTGTGGTATTATGGGGGTGTTAAGACGGTGTATTGTGGTATGGGGGTGTTAAGACGGTGTTATTGTGGTGTTATGGGGTGTTAAGATTGTTATTGTGGTGGTAAGACGTGTTACTGTGGTACTCACCTTTTTGTGGTTGCAGAGGTCGAGTCATAGCTGCTGGCCCCCGTCTCTTCGCTAATCGCTACTAGCTAGGTGGTGTTATGGGAGTGTTAAGACAGTGTTATTTTCTTTTACCAGGATTCAGAACCTTAAATTTGCCTACATGACACTGCATAAGAACATAGATGAACACTGCAGCAGGCCTACTGGCCCATGCTAGGCAGGTTCTTCTCAAACCCAAACCTACTAATAAAAATATTTGCCCAACCCATTTCCAGTGCTTCCCTAGGAATAAACTTTGATTACCCTATTAAGTCATGTGCAAGTCCCAGTCTCCGACCACTGCGTCAACCTATCCATATCATCTTCGTGTCCTAAAATCGGACGTTTCGGTCCAAGTCGGACCGAAACGTCGTCGTAAGCTTTTTCTCTCCAGCAAACTTGCCCATGTCGCTATTCTCTCAAGCATTCCGTTTCTGTATGTTGTGAACGAGAGAGAGCCCAATAGTGACCCCTGTGGAACATCAGTGGTAAGAAGGAACTAGCCAGAGAGTTGGAACGAGCCCAAAGCACCTAGCCTCGCATTTACCAACTTCGATCTTCTTCTGTCACTTTCTTCCAGTTCATTTTGAAGGTCTTTCGTTTACCTATAATTGATGGCCTGTGAGTTCTCCACATTCTTGTTTGTTCCCATGAATGCAAAAGCAGTGTTGCCGCCTATCAGTCAGTCATACCTCCATCCAAAACTGTTGTGCCACATTCTTCATCAGCTGTGATTTGAACATGCAGATTTGAACATTGTTCAAGGAATGTTCAGATCTGCAAGTCTTTATCCTCGTGTGTTTGGTCTGTTTTTTAACAGATAATTTGTAATAAACTTATAAATTAGACACATGTGCAACACTTTGATATCTTTATTGAGGAAATGTTTCGCCACGCAGTGGCTTCATCAGTCCTATACAAAGAAGAATGAAGATCAGAAGGAGTGTTTGAGGTAATCAGTCCCTCAGCCTTGAGTCAGTGCGTTCAGTCCATCGATCTTGTCAAAATTGATGGACTGAACACATCAACTCCAGGCTGAGGGACTGATTACCTCAAACTTCTCATCTTCCACCTTTCTCTGCATTAAACTGAAGAAGCCGCTGCGTGGCGAAACGTTTCCAGAATAAAGATTCCCAAATGTTGCACAAGTGTTTCAATTATCAATATTAACACTCGCTGGAAGATCAATGACGATCTGAACGAAATAGTTCACACACACACACATATATATATATATATATATATATATATATATATATATATATATATATATATATAATAGTGAAAATAATATAGGGCAAAAAGTCCAAAGATATTACAAAATATCTTCCAGAGGTAAGAAATATTCGTGGAACTTTAACAATGTCCTGGTGAAGACTAGTATTATGAGAGACCAACCCGGGACTCAGAGCATCCTTAGCTCGGGGTATGTAAACAAGACACACGGTGCTGGGCTATGGAATTTTGTTGTGAAGATTTTCTATGCATTCTCGAATTGATAAAAGTGAATTGTTGGACTCCCTGGTGGGTGAAGTCCTCGCAGTAAAAATGTCATAATTGGTATTGTTTTACACACACACACACGGGACCATGAGTTATGATTCGACCCCTGCAACCACAATTAGGTGAGTACACACACACACACTTTCATGGAGCAGGGAGAGAGAGGATGTAGTAGCGATCAGCAAAGAGGATGGGTCAGGAGCTATGTCTCGACACCTGCAACCACAAATAGTTGAGTACTGGTTAGCTCCAGGCTTCGTCTTGACTGCTTCACATGTTTGCCAGTACAACGTTCAGTTGTATTCCAACCTTCACAACACTCGACCTGTAAAGCCTGAGTTACGGACACCGATTAAGAACTCAGGAAGAGGACACAACACCATACAAGATCATGAAGAAATAGTGGAATTGATTAAAAAAGATTTCTTAGCACAATCAAAAGACAGAACAAAAGCTTACAGTTGGAAACTGATACAGAAGCAGTATCGGCAGTGTACTTGTAGGTTACAGTGGGGGGGGGGCTGGTTAATTACCTCGGGTTCGATCCCCTGCTGGTCGCAGTATTGTTACTTGCCTAATAACCACTTTTGTGAATGTTTTATATATATATATATATATATATATATATATATATATATATATATATATATCTCGTGCCGAATGGGTAAAACTGGTCAATTAGCAAGAACTCGTTTAAAATTTAGTCCTTTCTAAAATTTTCTCTTATACGTTTAAAGATACATATTTTTCATTTATGTTAATATAAAAATTAATAATTTTGTACCAAAATAACCATAGAAAACTCACCTAACCTTATTTTAACAAGCACAATTTAATTTAGCCTAATCCAACTAAATATATTTTAGATAAGTTTATAATAATTTAATAATAAACAAACACAATGAAATATATTTTTTCGTTAAGTTCGGAATGATTTTTGCGAAATTATTGCAATAATTATTTTTATAATAAGGTTAGGTAAGTTTTCTAAGGTTCTTTTGGTACAAAATTATTAATTTTTACATTAACATAAATGAAAAAAATATATCTTTAAACATATAAGAGAAAATTTTAGTAAGGACTTAATTTTAAACGAGTTCTTGCTAATTGACCAATTTTAATATTTGCAATATATATATATATATATATATATATATATATATATATATATATATATATATATATATATATATATATATATATATATATATATAAAGAAAGAGAAAGAGCTCTGAGTTATACACCACGATATACAAACACTAAGAGACACTAATCTCTGTTTATTTACTTTCAGAGAGACTTCTTTATGTATACGCACTGAGCTATGTTCATCTTTGAAAATACACTGAAAGAGAATGCCTCTTCTCGTTTATATATACACCTCTCGGTGTATATACAGAGACCTCGCTGTGTATATACCCGTGTATACCCCCGTGAAGTGTTATTGAAGAACGACTACTTCTGACGTAAGTGGTAGTCAAGAATATACTGTGCACTCAGCATAAAAAACCTGTATCCTAGAAGCCAGCTAGCAAAGGTCATAGTTTTGTAACCCCGGAGCCAGTCTCAGCAAGCTCCATGTACACCAGAGCCAGTCTGAGCAGGCTCCACGTACACCAGAGCCAGTCTGAGCAGGCTCCACGTACACCAGAGCCAGTCTCAGCAGGCTCCATGTACACCAGAGCCAGTCTGAGCAGGCTCCATGTACACCAGAGCCAGTCTGAGCAGGCTCCATGTACACCAGAAGCCAGTCTGAGCAGGCTCCACGTACACCAGAGCCAGTCTCTGCAGACTCCACGTACACCAGAGCCAGTCTCAGCAGGCTCTATGTACACCAGAGCCAGTCTCAGCAGGCTCCATGTACACCAGAGCAAGTCTGAGCAGGCTCCATGTACACCAGAGCCAGTCTCAGCAGGCTCCATGTACACCAGAGCCAGTCTGAGCAGGCTCCATGTACACCAGAGCCAGTCTGAGCAGGCTCCATGTACACCAGAGCCAGTCTGAGCAGGCTCCACGTACACCGGAGCCAGTCTCTGCAGACTCCACGTACACCGGAGCCAGTCTCTGCAGGCTCCACGTACACCGGAGCCAGTCTCAGCAGGCTCCATGTACACCAGAGCCAGTCTCAGCAGGCTCCACGTACACCAGAGCCAGTCTCTGCAGACTCCACGTACACCGGAGCCAGTCTCTGCAGACTCCACGTACACCGGAGCCAGTCTCAGCAGGCTCCACGTACACCGGAGCCAGTCTCTGCAGACTCCACGTACACCGGAGCCAGTCTCTGCAGACTCCACGTACACCGGAGCCAGTCTCGACAGGCTTCACGTACACCAGAGATTACAGAGAACTATCCACTACAGCGGTGGATCACTGCTACAACATACATGGTTGTTGGTTAACTATCCACTACAGCGATGGATCACTACTACAACATACATGGGTGTTGGTTAACTATCCACTACAGCGGTGGATCACTGCTACAACATACATGGTTGTTGGTTAACTATCCACTACAGCGATGGATCACTGCTACAACATACATGGGTGTTGGTTAACTATCCACTACAGCGATGGATCACTACTACAACATACATGGGTGTTGGTTAACTATCCACTACAGCGGTGGATCACTGCTACAACATACATGGTGTTGGTTAACTATCCACTACAGCGGTGGATCACTGCTACAACATACATGGTTGTTGGTTAACTATCCACTACAGCGGTGGATCACTGCTACAACATACATGGTTGTTGGTTAACTATCCACTACAGCGGTGGATCACTGCTACAACATACATGGTTGTTAGTTAACTATCCACTACAGCAGTGGATCACTGCTACAACATACATGGTTGTTGGTTAACTATCCACTACAGCGGTGGATCACTGCTACAACATACATGGTTGTTAGGTTAACTATCCACTACAGCGGTGGATCACTGCTACAACATACATGGTTGTTGTTAACTATCCACTACAGCGGTGGATCACTGCTACAACATACATGGTTGTTGGTTAACTATCCACTACAGCGGTGGATCACTGCTACAACATACATGGTTGTTGGTTAACTATCCACTACAGCGGTGGATCACTGCTACAACATACATGGTTGTTGGTTAACTATCCACTACAGCGGTGGATCACTACTACAACATGGTTGTTTGTTAACTATCCACTACAGCGATGGATCACTACTACAACATACATGGGTGTTGGTTAACTATCCACTACAGCGGTTGATCACTGCTACAACATACATGGGTGTTGGTTAACTATCCACTACAGCGGTGGATCACTACTACAACATACATGGGTGTTGGTTAACTATCCACTACAGCGGTGGATCACTACTACAACATACATGGGTGTTGGTTAACTATCCACTACAGCGGTGAATCACTGCTACAACATACATGGGTGTTGGTTAACTATCCACTACAGCGGTGGATCACTGCTACAACATACATGGTTGTTGGTTAACTATCCACTACAGCGGTGGATCACTGCTACAACATACATGGTTGTTGGTTAACTATCCACTACAGCGGTGGATCACTGCTACAACATACATGGTTGTTGGTTAACTATCCACTACAGCGGTGGATCACTGCTACAACATGGTTGTTGGTTAACTATCCACTACAGCGGTGGATCACTGCTAACAACATGGTTGTTGGTTAACTATCCACTACAGCGGTGGATCACTGCTACAACATACATGGTTGTTGGTTAACTATCCACTACAGCGGTGGATCACTGCTACAATATACATGGTTGTTGGTTAACTATCCACTACAGCGGTGGATCACTGCTACAACATACATGGTTGTTGGTTAACTATCCACTACAGCGGTGGATCACTGCTACAACATACATGGTTGTTGGTTAACTATCCACTACAGCGGTGGATCACTGCTACAACATACATGGTTGTTGGTTAACTATCCACTACAGCGGTGGATCACTGCTACAACATACATGGTTGTTGGTCTGTTCGAAAAAAAAAGCATTAAAAAAATATAGCTGGAGATGTGAGGATGGCAACTTTGCCACTCCACTCGGGTTTAGAGCTTTGATTAACTCTGCCACCAGTTATTGGCTGTTTACAATCCACATGTTGTCATAGGCTACTTGTTTATAACCCACATGTTGCCATAGGCTTCTTGTCTATAGACCCACATGTTGCCATAGGCTTCTTGTCTATAGATCCACATGTTGCCATAGGCTTCTTGTCTATAGACCCACATGTTGCCATAGGCTTCTTGTCTATAGACCCACATGTTGCCATAGGCTTCTTGTCTATAGACCCACATGTTGCCATAGGCTTCCTGTCTATAGACCCACATGTTGCCATAGGCTTCTTGTCTATAGACCCACATGTTGCCATAGGCTTCTTGTTTATGACCCACATGTTGCCATAGGCTTCTTGTTTATGACCCACATGTTGACATAGGCTTCTTGTTTATGACCCACATGTTGCCATAGGTCTCTTGTTTATGACCCACATGTTGCCATAGGCTTCTTGTTTATAACCAACATGTTGCCATAGGCTTCTTGTTTATAACCCACATGTTGCCATAGGCTGCTTCTTTATAACCCACAAGTTGCCATAGGCTTCTTGTTTATAACCAACATGTTGCCATAGGTTTCTTGTTTATGACCAACATGTTGCCATAGGCTGCTTGTTTATAACCCACATGTTGCCATAGGCTTCTTGTTTATAACCCACATGTTGCCATAGGCTGCTTCTTTATAACCCACAAGTTGCCATAGGCTTCTTGTTTATAACCAACATGTTGCCATAGGCTTCTTGTTTATGACCAACATGTTGCCATAGGCTGCTTGTTTATAACCCTCATGTTGCCATAGGCTTCTTGTTTATGATCAACATGTTGCCATAGGCTGCTTGTTTATAACCCTCATGTTGCCATAGGCTTCTTGTTTATGACCCACATGTTGCCATAGGTATCTTGTTTATGACCCACATGTTGCCATAGGCTTCTTGTTTATAACCAACATGTTGCCATAGGCTTCTTGTTTATAACCCACATGTTGCCATAGGCTGCTTCTTTATAACCCACAAGTTGCCATAGGCTTCTTGTTTATAACCAACATGTTGCCATAGGCTTCTTGTTTATGACCAACATGTTGCCATAGGCTGCTTGTTTATAACCCACATGTTGCCATAGGCTTCTTGTTTATAACCCACATGTTGCCATAGGCTGCTTCTTTATAACCCACAAGTTGCCATAGGCTTCTTGTTTATAACCAACATGTTGCCATAGGCTTCTTGTTTATGACCAACATGTTGCCATAGGCTGCTTGTTTATAACCCTCATGTTGCCATAGGCTTCTTGTTTATGATCAACAGATGTTGTCATGGGCAACTTTTTTCACATCTCACAGATGGTGACATTTGCAACAGCACTTCAGCTCCTGTAGTTGACACAGTGCTGTTGTTGAGTTGTTGAGGGACCACCACCACCACCACTACCACCATCATCAGGACACCACTACCATCATCAGGACACCACTACCATCATCAGGACACCACTACCATCATCAGGACACCACTACCATCATCAGGACACCACTACCATCATCAGGACACCACTACCATCATCAGGACACCACTACCATCATCAGGACACCACCACCATCATCAGGACACCACTACCATCATCAGGACACCACCACCATCATCAGGACACCACTACCATTATCAGGACACCACTACCACCACCATCATCAGGACACCATTACCACCACCATCAGGACACCATTACCACCACCATCAGGACACCACTACCACCACCACCATCAGGACACCACTACCACCACCATCATCAGGACACCACTACCACCACCATCATCAAGACACCACTACCACCACCATCATCAAGACACCACTACCACCACCATCATCAGGACACCACTACCACCACCATCATCAGGACACCACTACCACCACCATCATCAGGACACCACTACCACCACCATCATCAGGACACCACTACCACCACCATCATCAGGACACAACGACCACCAACATCATCAGGACACCACTATCATCACCACCATCACCAGGTCACCACTATCACTACCACCACCATCAGGACACCACCACCACCACCTTTACCACCACCACTACCACCACCATCAGGACACCACCACCACTACCACCACCATCAGGACACCACCACTACCACCACCATCAGGACACCACCACCACTACCACCACCATCATCAGGACACCACCACTACCACCACCATCATCAGGACACCACCACTACCACCACCATCATCAGGACACCACCACTACCACCACCATCAGGACATCACTACCACCACCACCACCACCATCATCAGGACATCACCACTACCACCACCACCATCATCAGGACATTACCACCACCACCACCATCAGGACACAAACATCAGAACACCAACAACACCAGAACACCAACAACACCAGAACACCAACAACACTAGAACAACACCAGAACAGCAACAACACAGAACAACAACACCAAAACAACAACACCAGAACAACAACACCAAAACAACAACAGAACAACAACACCAAAACAACAACACCAAAACAACAACACAGAACAACAACACCAAAACAACAACACCAGAACAACAACACCAGAACAACAAAACAGAACAACAACAACAAAACAACACCAGAACAAGAACAAGAACACCAACAACACCAGAACACCAACAACACCAGAACACCAACAACACCAGAACAACAACAACACCAGAACAACAACACCAGAACACCCACAACACCAGAACACCCACAACACCAGAACACCCACAACACCAGAACACCCACAACACCAGAACAACAACACCAGAACACCCAGAACACCCACAACACCAGAACACCCAGAACACCCACAACACCAGAACAACACCACCAGAACCCACAACACCAGAACACCAACAACACCAGAACACCCACAACACCAGAACAACAACACCAGAACACCCACAACACCAGAACAACAACACCAGAACACCCACAACACAGAACACCCACAACACCAGAACAACAACACCAGAACACCCACAACACCAGAACAACAACACCAGAACACCCACAACACCAGAACACACCAGAACACCAGAACGACACCACAACACCAGAACACACCAGACACCAGAACACCCAGAACACCCACAACACCAGAACACCCACAACACCAGAACCACAACACCAGAACACACACACAGAACACCCACAACACCAGAACACCAACAACACCAGAACACCCACAACACCAGAACAACAACACCAGAACACCCACAACACCAGAACACCCACAACACCAGAACAACCCACAACACCAGAACACCCACAACACCAGAACACCCACAACACCAGAACACCCACAACACCAGAACACCCACAACACCAGAACACCCACAACACCAGAACACCCACAACACCAGAACACCCACAACACCAGAACAACAACAACACCAGAACACCCACAACACCAGAACAACAACAACACAAGAACAACAACAACACCAGAACAACAACAACACCAGAACACCAACAACACCAGAACACCCACAACACCAGAACACCCACAACACCAGAACACCCACAACACCAGAACACCCACAACACCAGAACAACAACACCAGAACAACAACAACACCAGAACAACAACAACACAAGAACAAGACCAGAACACCAACAAGAAGGATGAATGCAACATGCCACTATCCTACGCTGTTGGGTTGCACCATGCTTGTCTTAACACCCCTTCTATCTCCTCCACCAGATCGAGTTAGCGGCAATTTTTATACTATTACATTATCGAAATAGCCCACTTTTTGTATTTTGTGTAAAATTGGAGAATTTGAGTTAGATAAAACTGACGAGAGTAGTGGTTTATTATAAACAGATTTCAACCACTTGTTGCTATGTCAGTCTGCCTGGCCTTCGTCTCGACCTCTGCAATGACTCTTGACTTCGTCTTTATATTCGTCAGTATTCAGACTGAAAATTATGTTTTCGGTTTGTTGTCCATGAGGGAATTTATTTTATTAGATGGCGAATGTATGTTTTTAGGGGTAAATTGGCAAGAAGCAAAAATTATTTAACGTTGGGAGGTGTGATGAAAGGGCGTGTGTCGGAAGGCAGGTGGCGCCATGACGATGCCAGGACGGAGGAAGTTTTGTGTCTGGAGTGAACGATAATAATGGCGGCCCCCACGCACTGCTAGGGCAACCACGTGGTCCTGGTCCTGGTGACGCAGAAACAACACTGCGCACACACACACACACACGCGTACACACACACGTACACACACACACGCGTACACACACACACACACACACACACACACTAGGTCAGGGAGTACCCGACAGTAAACGCTAGTTACTAGGACCACTACTGTTCCTTACATAGCACACTTATTATAACACTGGTAACTACTACATTGTTCTAGTCATCATAAAATTAAATTTTAAGTTTGTCCGCAGTTGTTCCACTTAACAAGGGTCTTTCCAGAGGTTGTTTATATATTTCAGTTACCTGCTGTCAGTTATACACTGTACTCCAATTTATTGAAATAGTGGTTATAGGGGTCGAGTCACAGCTGTGTGTGTGTGTGTGTACTCACCTACACACCTGATCAGCCGAGCTGTGGTTCGTGCGGCCAGCAGTAACAGCCTCGTTGATCAGGCCCTGATCCACCGGGAGGCCTGGTCGTGGACCGGGCCGCGGGGGCGTTGATCCCCGGAATACCCTCCAGGTAGACTCCAGATAGATTCGTGGTTGCAGGGGTCGAGTCACAGCTCCTGTGTGTCCCTGTTGAAGTAAAAGTAACGAGAAGGATCAAAACAGGAGAGGGCAGACATAGGCTCCAGATCTAAGACGTGGCTGTTTGGAGTTGAATCCAAAGACATGCAAGATCATGCAGACTGGAGAAAATGAAGAAAGACCGAACACAGAGTACAGTTTATGAGATAAGCTGCAGACACCGGTGAGGGCAGAGAGGACCTGAGGGTGAACATAACACCAAACATATCACCAGAGGTACGGCGCGGCGCACACAAGTCGCATTACTTCAGCAGTATATGCAAGAGTGAACTTTAGGAAAGCCTTCAGGAAGGTAAACAAGAGAATCTCTCGGGCCAATCCTCGAGTACGTAGCCCCAGCGTGGAGTCCCCACCTCCCGCAGACGCTGGAGGTACTATAGAGGTACGAGGTACGAGGGAGACTTGCACTAGTGGATACGAACGAATGGCAAGGAGTAACAGGTGGAGGCACACGGAGATAGTGACGTACTGAAGACATGATATACGTTTTAGGACAAGTTTTTCGTTGGGAGGGGCCTAACGTTCCGTGTAGAGCTTTATCATGTTTCACCCTGGGTAGAGCTTTATCATGTTTCACCCTGGATATAGCTTTATCATGTTTCACCCTGGGTAGAGCTTTATCATGTTTCGCTCTGGGTAGAGCTTTATCATGTTTCACCCTGGGTAGAGCTTTATCATGTTTCACCCTGGGTAGAGCTTTATCATGTTTCACCCTGGGTAGAGCTTTATCATGTTTCACCCTGGGTAGAGCTTTATCATGTTTCACCCTGGGTAGAGCTTTATCATGTTTCACCCTGGGTAGAGCTTTATCATGTTTCACCCTGGGTAGAGCTTTATCATGTTTCACCCTGGGTAGAGCTTTATCATGTTTCACCCTGGGTAGAGCTTTATCATGTTTCACCCTGGGTAGAGCTTTATCATGTTTCACCCTGGGTAGAGCTTTATCATGTTTCACCCTGGGTAGAGCTTTATCATGTTTCACCCTGGGTAGAGCTTTATCATGTTTCACCCTGGGTAGAGCTTTATCATGTTTCACCCTGGGTAGAGCTTTATCTTGTTTCACCCTGGGTAGAGCTTTATCTTGTTTCACCCTGGGTAGAGCTTTATCATGTTTCACCCTGGGTAGAGCTTTATCATGTTTCACCCTGGGTAGAGCTTTATCATGTTTCACCCTGGGTAGAGCTTTATCATGTTTCACCCTGGGTAGAGCTTTATCATGTTTCACCCTGGGTAGAGCTTTATCATGTTTCACCCTGGGTAGAGCTTTATCATGTTTCACCCTGGGTAGAGCTTTATCATGTTTCACCCTGGGTAGAGCTTTATCATGTTTCACTCTGGGTAGAGCTTTATCATGTTTCACTGGGTAGAGCTTTATCATGTTTCACTCTGGGTAGAGCTTTATCAAGTTTCACCCTGGGTAGAGCTTAATCATGTTTCACTCTGGGTTACCATATTTCACTCTGGGTAGAGCTTTATCATATTTCACTGGGTAGAGCTTTATCATGTTTCACTGGGTAGAGCTTTATCATGTTTCACTCTGGGTAGAGCTTTATCACGCCCTGTTTCACTCTGGGTAGAGCTTTATCAAACCATGTTTCACTCTGGGTAGAGCTTTGTCAAGTGATGTTTCACTGCGTATAGGTTTATCACGCCCTGTTTCACTCTGGGTAGAGCTTTATCAAGTCATGTTTCACTCTGGGTAGAGCTTTATCAAGTTATGTCTCACTCTGCGTAGAGCTTCATCAAGCCATGACTTTATAAAGCTCCACAAGCAGCTAATTAACGCTAACTTTACATAACAACACCAGTATGCAAATTGACAATAGTGTTTTAGTGGCAGAGTGGGTGGGGGGAGCTGCCCCGGGCCCGCCCACACAAGTTGCTTGCCCTGGGAACCCTAGACTGGGGCCCCTGACACTACTTCTTCCACCCCTGTGTGGGGTTCCCCAAGGATCAGTATTACATCCATTATTTTTCTTACATGCAAACTAGCAGAGGGACAACAACACAACACAATGAACAATGAAGTAGGCCTATTGGCCCATACTAGGCAGGTCCATCTCACACCAACCCACCCATGTACTAGTCTAATCTATGTTTTAAAGCTGCTGGGGAGTTTGTTCCACTCGTCCACAACTATGTTGCTAAGCAAGCCAGTACTTACGTTGTTTTTAAAGTATTTTTTTTTTCTCCAAATTGAACCCACTGCCGCGAAGTCTCGTGTCTTGGTTAGATATTTTTTTAGCACGTTATCTATATCCCCTTTATTTACTCTTGTTTTTCATTTGTACACTTAAAAAGTAAGATTTTATCTGCACTTCAGTAAGTCTTTGACAAAGAAATTAACAAGAGACTGGTAATAAAGTAACTACACTGTACTGATAATAAAGTAACTACACTGTACTGATAATAAAGTAACTACACTGTACTGATAATAAAGTAACTACACTGTACTGATAATAAAGTAACTACACTGTACTGATAATAAAGTAACTACACTGTACTGATAATAAAGTAACTACACTGTGCTGATAATAAAGTAACTACACTGTACTGATAATAAAGTAACTACACTGTACTGATAATAAAGTAACTACACTAGTGATAATAAAGTAACTACACTGTACTGATAATAAAGTAACTGCACTGTACCGATAATAAAGTAACTACACTGTACCGATAATAAAGTAACTGCACTGTACTGATAAAGTAACTACACTGTACTGATAATAAAGTAACTACACTGCTGATAATGAAGTAACTGCACTGTACTGATAATGAAGTAACTGCACTGTACTGATAATAAAGTAACTACACTGTACTGATAATAAAGTAACTACACTGTACTGATAATAAAGTAACTACACTGTACTGATAATAAAGTAACTACACTGTACTGATAATAAAGTAACTACACTGTACTGATAATAAAGTAACTACACTGTACCGAGGGTTGGTTCTGTAGAGGCGACTTTTCACTCTGCCAGAGCTCTGGTGTGAAGTAAAAGAGTTTTGCTTTGTACTCTTCCTTTTCCCATGATGTATGTTGCTAAGGCTTGCCTTGCAACATTGTGATGATAAATACTGAAAGGTCTGTTGACCCGAGTGGGGTTACTTCAGTCTCTCACACTGAGAGGACTTTTCAGGGAGTGTAACTCTAAGTGTTTTTTTTTTCCTAAGATCAACTAATTTCAGACCTCCAGGACTCGAGTCCGGTTAAATAAGTAAATTTACACTTGACACAGTCTTGGATAATTTACAATTATCTTGCATGGTAACATATATATTGGACAAATTAAAGTGACTTGATTTCAGTGGGGTCCTAAGTTGCTTCATAACTGGTACCTCTAGCAACTATCAAGATTCGGTTTCACGTTCATAGTGCGACGTGTCCTGGTAATGACTGAGAGATGACTGGTACAGTCATCATTCGCAGTGGCAGCAAATCTCAGCTGCTCGTTATAACTCTGTGACTCTTATGAGTGGGTGTGAGTTAGACCTGCCTATGATGGGCAAAGTAGGCCTGCTGCTGTGCTCCTTTCTCGCATTCTCGTGTTGTCTGACATTAATAATCTCAAGTTACTGACGGACTCGCGGCAGCATCAACCACACATTTCTACCCCTTTAAGTTACCTCACGTTTGAGGCCAGTAAAACATCAATCTTTACAGTGGCTAACATTCATCAATTCACCAAGGATATTCTTGTATACTTTGTGCTTAGTGTTTGTCGTATATCATGCTTGACTTTTAATACTTGACCTTAATAATTGCCAGTAGGATAGAACCGGAGAACCCGAGACTTTTTGCTGTTGTTTTTAACGGGATAGAACTGGAATGCCTGTGGATTGTTGCTGTTGTCAGCATGATAGAACTGGAAAGCCTGTAGACTGTTGTCAGCATGATAGAACTGGAAAGCCTGTAGACTGTTGTCAGCATGATAGAACTGGAAAGCCTGTAGACTGTTGTCAGCATGATAGAACTGGAAAGCCTGTAGACTGTTGTCAGCATGATAGAACTGGAAAGCCTGTAGACTGTTGTCAGCATGATAGAACTGGAAAGCCTGTAGACTGTTGTCAGCATGATAGAACTGGAAAGCCTGTAGACTGTTGTCAGCATGATAGAACTGGAAAGCCTGTAGACTGTTGTCAGCATGATAGAACTGGAAAGCCTGTAGACTGTTGTCAGCATGATAGAACTGGAAAGCCTGTAGACTGTTGTCAGCATGATAGAACTGGAAAGCCTGTAGACTGCTGTTGTTTTCATAGTGACCTCTCGTGCATTTCTTGAAAAAATCTTCTCTTTACGTTCTTATACAGGCGTTTCTTCCAGCATTTTAATGGGGACGTTTCGCCCAGCTGTTACACGTGTCTTCACGATCTTTGCTGTTCATCCCCATTTTAGTAGTGCTATATCAACACTATATAAACATATATAACACTATATAAACAAATATAAATACTATACAGTTTATATATGTGACTGTTGTTGTGGTGATCAGTGAGGTGCGGTAGCTCAGGTATCTAGCCACTCAGATCCATTCTGATTGGCTTGTGGGTACAATACAGGGATCGGTATAAGACTGCTGGCATCGTCTAAGATCTGGATGAGTGGCTCACGCACTGGGTGCCAGCATGCGGCTCTAGACCCGCAAGTAACGCCCAGGCCGCTCTGTCTGTCACGCTTACACTTTGCTCCTTCCCCCTCGCAAAGTGAAATAAAATGAAATTATTTTAACTAAAAATAGAAGACGTAGGATTGTCGTGGGCCCCTTGGCACTCTTGGTTCCCTTGGCACTCTTGGGCCCCTTGGCACTCTTGGGCACTACTACATTCACTCTTCGACTCTTTTCCTGTTCATTCCACTTTTGATAAGACAAATTCTTTGATATATTTATGCCCAGTAGATTTCACCACGTGAAACGTCATCCCGCTAGTGCGAGTATCTGGTATGTTGTGAACAAGTCTCTCCCCTGGTGCTTTCTACTCTGCAAGGCTATTTACTAAGTACCGCTAATTGACACTCTTGGTGGAGATAGTCCGCTTTGCGAATTTCTGGATTTTCTCGGTCCTGTTGGAGGGGGTTAACCTGGCGTGGGGCTCCATTCTGGTGCAATGTACTCGAGTCTGGCAGGTGTTGCGTGTGGTGTTGTGAAGCGTTGACTTGCTTTATGAGAGCAGTTATTTAGGTTTGTTATCCTTGTATAAGTTGTTGTTGTGCCCCGGGAGGAGCGGAGCGGAGGGGAGAAGGCCCAGATGGGCAATATTACCCTTGTCGTTTATCTTAGTCATTACTGTCGTTTATCTTAGCCATTATTACCTATGAGGTTGATATCCAGTAGCCACTTCACAACCTGGCACTTGTTGGGGTTGATATCCAGTAGCCACTTGCTTGAACACGATTGCAGCTTAAGTTTCTCTGTATTCTGTCTTCCTCTGGTTGAATTCTTCTCACTAGTTTTGCAAGACGTACGTCAACAGTGTAATTATGTTGACAGGTACAAAGAGCAATGTACGGGAGTTAACCTGGACTAGGATAAGATCCTTTTTATGTTGTATCAGGAATGGTGTGGTTGCCAGTGTTGAACCTTGAGTGACTCCCCCCATCACCAAGTCTCGAACGTACTTTCTCTTCTGCCGTTACTCGGTCACTACTGTTGCTGAGATATTCACTCGGTGAGGGAAGCACTTTTCCTCTTAGCACTTTGTTGTTCCTCTGTGTTGAGTGTCTGGGAAGCCCCTCTTGCACCCTCCTCTTTTGTGTACTCACCTGTTTCCACTCGTCTACCTGTACTTGCAGGGGTCGAGTCACAGCTCCTGACCCTGCCTCATCGCTGGTGTTTTACCTATTCTTGCCTATTTGTGGTTGCAGGGGTCGATTCATAGCTTCTAACCCCGCCTCTTCGCTGGTGTGTGTGTGTACCTTCACCTACTCGTCTATATGTGGTCACATGGATTGAGTCTCAGCTCCTGGCACCGCCTCTTTGCTGGCCGCTACTGAGGTCACTTTCACTTGGCTTCGAGAACCATAGCGTACTTCTTCTTGAAGGAATGTATGGATCCTTCCTTTACCACGTACACCTCATGTAATCTCAATAACCAAATGTAATTCTTTGTAGCATGTCCAAATAAAAATTATTATTATTATTATTATTATTATTATTATCTGTGTGTGTGTACTTCCCTATATGTGGTTGCAGGGGTCGATTCACAGCTCCTGGCCCCGGAGCTGTGTTGGGATCAGACACAGCCTTCATTCCCCTCACCATC
>WNWK01002067.1:57500-97500 GCA_009830355.1 Cherax destructor
TCTGGATAAAAGATGTATACCTGATGGTATCCCTGAGTGCTCTGGATAAAAGATGTATAGCTGATAGAAGTATCCTTGAGATGAGTGTTCCGGGTAAGGGAGTAATGACGGGCTTGTCAAAGGAGGATGTCAGGTTAGTGAAGACTGAGTACTGGAGTTCTTCCCCAAGGCTGAGTCCTGGAACCTACACTCTTCTCCCCGTACCACTCATGGTACAACACTCTTCTCCCTGTACCACTCATGGTACAACACTTCTCCCTGTACCACTGATGGTACAACACTCTTCTCCCTGTACCACTGATGGTACAACACTCTTCTCCCTGTACCACTGATGGTACAACACTCTTCTCCCTGTACCACTGATGGTACAACACTCTTCTCCCTGTACCACTGATGGTACAACACTCTTCTCCCTGTACCACTGATGGTACAACACTCTTCTCCCCGTACCACTCATGGTACAACACTCTTCTCCCCGTACCACTCATGGTACAACACTCTTCTCCCTGTACCACTCATGGTACAACACTCTTCTCCCTGTACCACTCATGGTACAACACTTCTCCCTGTACCACTCATGGTACAACACTCTTCTCCCTGTACCACTCATGGTACAACACTTCTCCCTGTACCACTCATGGTACAACACTTCTCCCTGTACCACTCATGGTACAATACTCTTCTCCCTGTACCACTCATGGTACAACACTCTTCTCCCTGTACCACTCATGGTACAACACTTCTCCCTGTACCACTCATGGTACAACACTTCTCCCTGTAAGACCCACGGTACAACACTTCTCCCTGTAAGACCCATGGTACAACACTTCTCCCTGTACCACTCATGGTACAACACTCTTCTCCCTGTACCACTCATGGTACAACACTCTTCTCCCTGTACCACTCATGGTACAACACTCTTCTCCCTGTACCACTCATGGTACAACACTCTTCTCCCTGTACCACTCATGGTACAACACTTTTCTCCCTGTACCACTCATGGTACAACACTCTTCTCCCTGTACCACTCATGGTACAACACTCTTCTCCCTGTACCACTCATGGTACAACACTCTTCTCCCTGTACCACTGATGGTACAACACTCTTCTCCCTGTACCACTGATGGTACAACACTCTTCTCCCTGTACCACTGATGGTACAACACTTCTCCCTGTACCACTGATGGTACAACACTTCTCCCTGTACCACTGATGGTACAACACTTCTCCCTGTACCACTGATGGTGTAACAATCTTCTCCCTGTACCACTGATGGTACAACACTCTTCTCCCTGTACCACTGATGGTACAACACTCTTCTCCCTGTACCACTGATGGTACAACACTCTTCTCCCTGTACCACTGATTGTACAACACTCTTCTCCCTGTACCACTGATGGTACAACACTCTTCTCCCTGTACCACTGATGGTACAACACTTCTCCCTGTACCACTGATGGTACAACACTCTTCTCCCTGTACCACTGATTGTACAACACTCTTCTCCCTGTACCACTGATGGTACAACACTTCTCCCTGTACCACTGATGGTACAACACTCTTCTCCCTGTACCACTGATGGTACAACACTTCTCCCTGTACCACTGATGGTACAACACTTCTCCCTGTACCACTGATGGTACAACACTTCTCCCTGTACCACTCATGGTACAACACTCATGGTCTACCTACCTGGAGGGTGTTTTGGGGGTCAACGCCCCCGCGGCCTAGTCCTTGGCCAGGCCTCCCGGTGGATCAGGGTCTGATCAACCAGGCTGTTACTGCTGGCCGCACGTAATCCAACGTACGAACCACAGCCCGGCTGATCGGGTACTGACTTTAAGTATCTGTCCAACTCTCTCTTGAAGGCAGCCAGGGATCTACTGGTAATTCCCCTTTTGACTGGTGGGAGGTTGTTGAACAGTCTTGGGCCCCGGACACACTTTTCTTTCAGTGTACTCGCGGCAACCCTGCTTTTCATTGGGGGATCCTTGTGGGTTTAGAGCTTAGTTATGATTATAATAATTCACTGGAGAATGTTGCACCGTCTGCCGAGTCTCTTGTTTTCGTAGGAAGTGATTTCCGTTTGCAGATTTAGGACCAGTCCCTCCAGGATCCTCCAGGACGTCTGAAGTTCATAATTATTTGTACATATTGCCAATATTATAGTGAAGTCACCTGACAGTCACCTGACTGACAGTCACCCGGTGTAAGAGCACCAGGTTGTCCTTCAAAAACCACTTTGCACCAGGTGGTCCCTCTCTAAGACCACTTTGGCACCAGGTGGTCCTTCAAAGACCACTCTACTCTGGCACGGCCAGGAAAGACCTCATCCGTGGTGGTCCCCAGCACCTCTGAGACGTAGTCATCAAGGTGAACTTCACTATAAAATAATATACTCTGTCAGTATCTGATACAGTGTATGTACACTGAAAGGTGTGTATTAATAATTTACTTTAAATTCCTATTTTAGGTGTGAAAGTATTCTGGACTGTTGTCGTACATGTGACATGTAGCCTTAATGATCCACACGTAGTCGACAGGCTTTAAACGTGACCAAGGAAGCGGAGTAAATGCACAGGAGTGGAAGTGAGCAGCAGGTCATTCAGACACTAAACTCCCTGCCGCAGGCTGTAACCGGTGGACCCACGGTGAAGAACTGTTTATTTAGGCACAGGTACACATAAGTACAGTTACACAAGTTTAGGTGATTACAATTATATGTGTAAACTATATAGGATAACCATCCCCCCCAAAAAAAAAAAAAAAAAAAAATCAGAGACTTCCAGTTTCAAGAGTAATGGCTTCTGCAAGAGGTGGACATCAAGAGGTTACCTGTTGCACTGAAAAGGAACTGGATATGACCGACTCTAAATTCTGACACCTTATTTCCGATCAAATCAAGAAATATTTAGATCCAAGCTGCCCCCATCCCCACAACAGCTCCAGATCCAAGCTGCCGTCCCCTACAACAGCTCTAGGTCCAAGCTGCCCTTCCCTACAGCAGCTCCAAAGACGTCCTATACAAAGACTTCTCTGGCTGGCAGTCAACCTGACGGGAGAGGTTGAATCCATTGAACTGCGTCTTGCACTTGAGTTAATAGAGTTATCAAAACTTATTCCTTGGGTAGTATTGAAAATGGGTTGGGCGAATATTTTTGTTAGTGGATTTAGGTTTGACAAGAACTTGCCTAGTAGTGTTGGTCCTCTTATGTTCTTATACCCGTCCACCACGTTATAACTGTTGGTAACGTCAGTCACAGCCTTGTACACAGCAACGTTGATTAGCTCGTAGCAGTTGTTCTTCCCATGAAAAATATTGTGGACATAACTGGCTCTTCTGTCGACCCATTCATAACGAAGCCACAATAAAATAGTCACCTGCAGACACACTGCCTGCGAATGTTGCTTCATCACAACACATTAACATATGCAGAGCAATATTATTATTATTATTATTATTATTATCGTATTCATTCCCAACAAGATCTTTATTGTGGAAACTTTTCGCCAGCCAGAGCAAAACAGTGGAAGATGTGAGGCTGGAGTTTGAGGTGTTCAGTCCGTCAACCTGGAGACGCCGCTGTGTTTGGTCCATCAGCCTTGATATTGGACTGATGAATCCACTGTCTGGCGAGACTCTTCCACAATAACGATACCCAGGTGTTGCACAAGTGTCGTAATTCACCTACTTGTGGGTCTTCTAAACCAAGAACACATTCAGACCACACAAAAACCTCAAACTATAGACTCGTGTTCAGACAGGAGGCTGCTGGAACTCAGTCCCATCACGTGACTGTGCTCTGATATTGACTTACGAGAGAGAGAGAAATAAGTTCACTGAGATGAGGTTGTTGATAAATGTATAAAATGGCGAGAAGTTGAAGATTAAGAAACGTGCAGCAGTTGGGTACCTTTATTGATGAAACGTTTCGCCTACACAGTAGGCTTCTTCAGTCAAATACAGAGGGAGCAGGTATAATAGTGAGGCTGAGGGACCGACCACCTCAAATGCTTTTTATCCAAGGTTAATGGACTGAGTACATCTTTATTTCACTACTACACCTTTGCCCTCTGTATTTGGCTGAAGAAGCCCAATAAAGATAACCAACTGCTGCACATTTGTCTTAATCTTCAAGTGAGATGAGGCACATTACAGTACATCTCAACTGTCTTCCACAACTGCCCCGGGGGTAAAAGTGACCTCAGGTCAGGTTACTGCTGAGAAAACACAGGTAATGATGTAGCATGACGTTGCTAATGGAGCTAAGAGGTAGAATGAATGGAAAAAGCGACACACGGCAATCAAGATCATAACCATTCCCGAGGCTTGAAATTGACTCAGCGAAAACTATGTAGGATTATGTCTACCTGGAGGGCATTCCGGGGGTCAACGCCCCCGCGGCCCGGTCCATGACCAGGCCTCCTGGTGAATCAGGGCCTGATCAACGGGGATGTTACTGCTGGCTGCACGTAGTCCAACGTACGAACCACAGCCCGGCTGATCTGGCACTGACTTTAGGTATCTGTCCAGCTCCCTCTTGAAGACAACCAGGGGTCTATTGGTAATTTCCCTTATGGCTGGTGGGAGGCTGTTCAGTCTTGGGCCCCGGACACTTACTTTTCACTGGGGGTATGTTACATCGCCTGCCAAATCTTTTGCTTTCGTAGGGAGTGATTTCTGTGTGTAGATTAGGGCCAGTCCCTCCAGAATCTTTCAGGTGTAGATTATGATACATCTCTCTCGCCTGCGCTCCAGTGAGTACAAGTCAACTGCTTCCAGGCGTTCCCAGTAGTTAAGGTGTTTGATGGAACTTATACGTGCAGTAAAGGTTCTCTGTACATTCTCTAGATCTGCAATTTCACCTGCCTTGAATGGAGATGTTAATGTACAGCAGTATTCCAGCCTAAAGAGAACAAGTGATTTAAAAAGGATCATCATTGGCTTAGCATCTCTTGTCTTGAATGTTCTCATTATCCATCCTATCAGTTTCCTCGCAGATGTAATAGTGGCATTGTTGTGGTCCTTGAAGGTGAGGGCTTCGGACATTACCACACCCAGGTCCTTCACATTACTTTTCCGCTCTATTGTGTGATTAGAATTTGTAGTATACTCAGTCCTAGCTATTATTTCCTCCAGTTTTCCATAACGGAGTAGTTGGAATTTGTCTTCATTGAACATCATATTGTTCTCTGTTGCCCATTAGAAAACTTGGTTTATATCTTCTTGGAGATTTGCCGTGTCCTCAATGGATGACACTCTCATGCAGATCCTAGTATCGTCTGCAAAGGATGATACAGTGCTATAAGAACATAAGAAAGAAGGAACACTGCAGCAGGCCTACTGCCCCATGCGAGGAAAGTCCAAGTCTCCCACCGGTTTAAGCCAATGCCCCAACCCAGCCAGGTCAGGTCACATTCACTTAAGGAAGGAGCACGGCATCTGACCTAGTAGCACAAGCTAGTCAAGTCCAACTCACACCCACCCGCACCCACTCATGTATTTATCTAACCTATTTTTAAAACTACACAACGTTTTAGCCTCTATAACTGTACTTGGGAATTTGTTCCACTCATCCACAACTCTATTACCAAACCAGTGCTTTCCTATATCCTTCCTGAATCTGAATTTTTCCAACTTTAAGCCATTGCTGCGAGTCCTGTCAATACTATGCTATGGTTTACATCTCTGTCTATGTCTGATATGTGGTGAGTCTGGTAGTCAAGAACCCCTCATAGATCATGTGGTGAGTCTGGTAGTCAAGAACCCCTCATAGATCATGTGGTGAGTCTGGTAGTCAAGAACCCCCTCGCAGTAGACTGTTGTGGGTCGCATCCTGTGAGGGGAGAGGATCACATAACCCCCCCCCCATAGAAATATGTCACATTGCCTTTCTTGGATTATCCTGGGTTACTAATCCCCTGGTTACTAACCCCTTGGTTACCCCCTGGGTTACTAATCCCCTGGGTTACTAACCCCCGGGGTTACCAACCCCCTGGGTTAATATGAATATATATTTTTTCATTTCTTCTGAATACAGTATCGTGTCTGTAGACAGACATGCACAGAAATACACGGATATACACAGAGATAGACATGCAGAGTTAGACACAGGCTGACAAACACAGAGATAGACGGGGCCAGGAGCTATGAATCAACCCCTGCAACCACAAATAGGTGAGTACACAGATGCAGACATACCCTTAAATTATGTGTACTGGCGGAGCAAGACAGGAGGGTCGCAATACTACCTTGTATCACCGGTTCCTCCGCGCACAAAACTAGTCCCCGCTTCAGAACTAGTTTTCTTCTTCGTCTTCTTCTTCCTTCTTTCTTTCTCCCACTCCACATTATCCGTGAACGTTGGTTCCACGTTCCAGAATGCTTCGTCGACGCTGCCCAGGGCATGGGGGCCCCAGAGTAGCGGGTGAGCGATGCGCTGAGGGAAAACACAAGCAGGAGTTTGTGTTTCATATGAGTCTGGTCTCAGTGTACGTCCAGTCTTCAAGGTTATTATGTTTTCCTTTCGTATATACACCAATGTGTGTGTGTATGTGTATACACACACACGGGGCCAGGAGCTGAGTCTCGACCCCTGCAACCACAATTAGGTGAGTACACACACACACATATATATATATATATATATATATATATATATATATATATATATATATATATATATATATATATTATGTACGTTTATTCTTATCTGAGGCTGTGGGTCCCCAGTCAGTTCCAGAGGTGGTATATATATGTATATGTATATATAATATATATATATATATATATATATATATATATATATATATATATATATATACATATATCTTGCCGAATAGGTTACATTTTAGAAAAGACTTAATTTTAAATGAGTTCTTGCTAATTGACCAGTGTTACATATTCATCACGACATATATATATTATGCAAATATTGCGAACAAGCGATTCAAGATGCAAAACACAGGTTGTTGAGTAGGCAAAACGTCTCGTCGATAAGGATCTACCGTAGTTTCGCCCATGTTTCCTACGTGGCTCATGTCTCATCTTCATACTGAAGAATGAGTAAAAAATGCCAGTGAAACTAGGAAATAAAACCTGAGCGCTTCGTGTGCTTACACCACACATCTTTGTTTGTGTGTGTACTCACCTAATTGTGGTTGCAGGGGTCAAGACATAACTCCTGGCCCCTCCTCTTCACTGACAGCTACGTACTAGGTCCTCTCCCTGCTCCATGAGCTTTATCATACCTCGTCTTAAAACTATGTATGCTTCCTGCCTTCACTACATCCGTGTGTGTATATATATATATATGTGTGTATGTATGTGTGTGTACTCACCTAGTTGTGGTTGCAGGGGTCGAGTGTGTGTATGTGTGTGTGTGTGTGTATGTATGTGTATGTGTATATATGTGTGTGTGTTTGTATGTATGTATGTGTGTGTATGTGTGTGTGTGTTTGTAAGCACATGAATGCGCTCAGGTTTTGTCTCCTATTTTCACTGTGGTATTTTTAAGTATTCGCAATCACGTCTTTTATTGTGATTTTTTCCATTACAGAATGAATTCGTTGGAAGAGAGAGGGAGAAAGAGGGAGAGGGGAGAACACTGTTGATCCCCTGCGTCTAAAATCCTTCATATAGGCTTGAGGAGCCTCTCATGAGTCTTAGAATGAGGGGAGATATAGGACTGAAATATACACTTGGAAGAGGTAGACCCAGGGAAGATATATCACTAAGATATACACTTGGAAGAGGTAGACCCAGGGAAGATATATCACTAAGATATACACCTGGAAGACAGCTGTGAAAAATATGTGATCTGTCGGAGGAAAAAAATAATGCAACTAATGCAGGAATTGCAACGTTGATTTAAAAAAACTATTTTTTTTGCACAGAATTGCACATATTATAATGCAGAAATTGGGAATTATTATAATAGGTGGATGAAGAAAAAGAGCACAAGTCTGCCAATAGTTGTAAAATAGTGGAGCAGATAGAGCCGTTAAAGCAAGTTTTTTTTTATTATATAAAAAACGAATTTGAGATTAGTGAGTGTTTGTGTGTGAGTTAGGCGTGCCTAGCATGGACCAATAGGTCTGTTGGATATCCCTAGCATTGTCGTGAGCTAGGTCTATTTGACGTCTCTAGCATGAACTAAGTCTGTTGGACGTTCCTAGCATGGACCAGTAGGTCTATTGGAGGTGCCTATCAGAAAGCGAGGATGGCACCAGCTATGAGGAAGTGACACTCCCGGAGTCAGGAAACACAGCGGGAGAAAGTGAGGGTTGCCAGCAGTCAAGTTCAGGGACTCCGCGGTACCGGGAAGCCAGGAGGGTGCCAGCTATGAGGAAGTGGAGTGAGTGCCACTGCAGGAAATGACTAGCTGGTCGGGGTCACAAGTCTGGCATTGTTGGCACTCTTCAACACTCATACACAATATATATATATATATATATATATATATATATATATATATAAAATATGTCGTGCCGAATAGGTAAAACTTGCTATTTTGTCTTAAATAGCAACGCTCTTCTTGCCAAATAAGGCAAGCAAAAATTTGTGTATGCAATAATTTCGCAAAAATCATTCTGAACCTAACGAAAAAAATATATTTCATTGTGTTTGTTTATTATTAAATTATTGTAAACTTATCTAAATATATATTTAGTTGGATTAGGCTAAATTAAATTGTGCTTGTTATAATAAGGTTAGGTAAGTTTTTTAAGGTTCTTTTGGTACAAAATTATTAATTTTTACATTAACATAAATGAAAAAATATATATCTTTAAACGTATAAGAGAAAAATTTATAATATATATATATATTTATAATTATAAACACGGAAATAGCGGACGGGAAGAGACGTAAATGAACACGAAAACAATGGACGGGAAGAGTGGAAAGGGTTGAAACCTCATTGGAAACCCTCAAGTACAAACTATCCGTTGGGAAACCTCCTTTCCACAACAGGGAGGTCACGAATCAGTGTCATAAGGTCGAGAATACTACCCTCAAACATATTTCTTTTATTCTTGGTAACGACATCAAATCCGGTAGATACGGAAGTTTGTTAAATATTTTGCACTCTGGCACATTGCAATATGTCTATTATATACGTAGGGCAGTGTTATATAGTACCTGGAGAGGGTTTCGGGGGCCAACGCCCCCGCGGTCTGTGACCAGACCATATAAGATGTGTTATATTCACGGTGATGTTTGTATGCTAGTGGTGCCTGGAATTATCTTCTCAGAAGACTAGGTCTTAGACCAGGTTCTAGATGAGGTCTTAGACCAGGTCCTAGATCAGGTATTAGACCAGGTCCTAGATCAGGTATTAGATTAGGTATTAGACCAGGTCTTACACCAGGTCCTAGATCAGGTATTAGACTAGGTCTTAGACCAGGTGTCAGTTTAATAACGAGGGAGACCAAGAACTCTTAAGAAACTAGCAGAAAAATATAGAATAGAATATAACTAGAAGCTTGTAAGATTTACCTGTCATCTTACTTGTTCTTGAGACAGGAAGATTTACCTGTTATCTTACTTGTTCTTGAGACAGGAAGATTTACCTGTCATCTTACTTGTTCTTGAGACAGGAAGATTTACCTGTTATCTTACGTGTTCATGAGACAGGAAGATTTACCTGTTATCTTACTTGTTCTTGAGACAGGAAGATTTACCTGTCATCTTACTTGTTCTTGAGACAGGAAGATTTACCTGTTATCTTACGTGTTCATGAGACAGGAAGATTTACCTGTTATCTTACTTGTTCATGAGACAAAAAGATTTACCTGTCATCTTACGTGTTCTTGAGACAGAAAGAACAATCCTACTAGAGTGCAAAACATTTACCTGGCTTCCGTATCGTAGTCAGGTCAGGATGTAAGGATTGTGGTAAAAAAAAGTGGCAATATATCTATACTGGGACACACTTAAGTGGGTCAATAATGCGTACACTTTGTTTTATTGCTTGTTGTATAACGTGGTTTAATAAGACATTGCAATAAAACCTTCAGTAAGGTTTAAAAATAAAACATACGAGGAAGTGGACAAGACTGACATTGTGACCTTTACTAGGTGAGTCAGGTGACCTTTGTGTGTGTGTTTGTGTGTGTGTGTGTGTGTGTGTATGAGTGTGTGTGTGTGTGTGTGTGTGTGTGTGTGTGTGCTCGCCTAGTTGTGATTGCTGGGGGTCGAGACATTGTTTCACTTCCTCACCCACATTCCTGCGACTTACCTGGGTCTTGTTCCTGGTCCCTGGTCTCAGTCTGAAGGTTGGTAGTCACCACTGTGTCAGTCTGAAGGTTGGTAGTCACCACTGTGTCAGTCTGAAGGTTGGTATTCACCACTGTGTCAGTCTGAAGGTTGGTATTCACCACTGTGTCAGTCTGAAGGTTGGTATTCACCACTGTGTCAGTCTGAGGGTTGGTATTCACCACTGTGTCAGTCTGAGGGTTGGTAGTCACCACTGTGTCAGTCTGAGGGTTGGTAGTCACCACTGTGTCAGTCTGAGGGTCTGGTAGTCACCACTGTGTCAGTCTGAGGGTCGGTAGTCACCACTGTGTCAGTCTGAGGGTCGGTAGTCACCACTGTGTCAGTCTGAGGGTCGGTAGTCACCACTGTGTCAGTCTGAGGGTCGGTAGTCACCACTGTGTCAGTCTGAGGGGTCGGTAATCACCACTGTGTCAGTCTGAGGGGTCGGTAGTCACCACTGTGTCAGTCTGAGGGGTCGGTAATCACCACTGTGTCAGTCTGAGGGTCGGTAGTCACCACTGTGTCAGTCTGAATTAGGTATCCAAACAACTTTCTCCCTGCCTTACTACCACATTCCCTTGCTTTGTGTCGAGTCTGGTTCCCCAGCTGTCTGCAACACCCCTGTCTCCAGTCTGTCAAGGTCCTTAGATGATGCTTACCTGATGAAGGTACCTGAGATCACCGTCCCCAGGTCCCAGACCAGGTAGGTCTTCCTGTAATTTTCTGTTAGTCTTTTTCCAGTATTTTCTCTCGTACCACTCTATCTCCTCATTTACGTACATCATAACCAGAAGTACGTACCTCTCCTCATTTACGTACATCATAACAGTACTTGACCAAGGACGTCACCTTGTGGAATGCTTCCATCACGCTGCTCCATCCTGATTCCTCCCACAGTGTATGTACACAGAGGTGTGTGTGTGTATATATATATATGTCGTGCCGATTAGGTAAAACTTGCAATTTTGGCTTAAATAGCAACGCTCACCTTGCCATATAAGACAAGTGAAAATTTATGTATGCAATAATTTCGCCAAAATCATTCTTAACATAACGAAAAAAATATATTTAATTGTGTTTGTTTATTATTAAATTAATGTTAACGTATCTAAAATATATTTAGTTGGGTTAGGCTAAATTAAATTGCGCTTGTTGTAATAAGGTTAGGTAGGTTTTCAAAGTTTGTCTTGGTACAAAATTATAAATTCTTACATTAACATAAATGAAAAAAATATATCTTTAAACGTATAAGAGAAAATTTTAGAAAGTACTTAATTTTAGATGAGTTCTTGCTAATTGACCAGTTTTACCTAATACGTATATATATATATATATATATATATATATATATATATATATATATATATATATATATATATATATATATGATATATATATATACACGTACATTCATATATAGATTTTGTGTATGTATACTGAGAATTAAGTTCAATCCCTATTTTAGGATTAAAGTGTTCTTGTCTGGTGGTGAATAGGTGACATGACCCCTGGTGTCTTCGATAGACTAACCCACGCAGTTAAACAACCCTCTCTCTCTCTCTCTCTCTCTCTCTCTCTCTCTCTCTCTCTCCGTATATATTCTCCGATCCAGCAGTACATTAAACCTGCTCTTCCAATCGTATGGGGTAGTGAGAAAAAAAATTGTAGTCTTTGTTAGGCCAATACACCTTTCTTTTACTTACTTAATTTCTTATGCCCTTTTACAGAACTGAAAGTTTGCAAGACACCTTTCCTCAACCCATGTTGGGTGCTCCATCTCTCTCCTCAGGTTTCCTGTCTTCGGTGACAGACATTCTTCACTAGAGGCTCTTGCAATTCCTCTGCTCATTTTCTTAAGAGAACAAGAAGACACACTATCATGCTCTATTTCTTTTAACGTGGTCTTTTCACTATCATTTTTTTTCACTT
The DNA here is from genome assembly GCA_009830355.1 of Cherax destructor. NCBI lineage: Eukaryota > Metazoa > Arthropoda > Malacostraca > Decapoda > Parastacidae > Cherax > Cherax destructor. The sequence goes on from WNWK01002067.1 coordinate 69,688, forward strand.
TATCTCCTGTGATAGTGTTATCCAATCTCTTGCCTGTGATCAGTGACAATTGTGGCAGTGTTGTCTAACTTACTCTTGTCTGTTGTGAGCACTTCAATGAATGGCTTGTTTACTTCTTCACAGACATCCTTATCAATCCGCGATACCTCTCCTTCCTTCATATTACTTCATCTTTTATCGTCTTCTGTCTGCCGTGTCTTTAGTGTCTCTTGCATTAATGTTTTTGTCAAAGTCTTTTGTTTTTAAATGTTTGTCAGTTCCAGATGGTACTCTGCCTTAGGTCTTTCTTCCCCGACTCAGTCTACCAGTCTCCCCAGTCTTTGGTTGTGGTTAGAGTCCAATAAGGGCTCTGGGAGTAAAAAAAAAAAACTCTCGGAACTCATCAAAGGTATATAAAAAGTAAGTATTCCTGAAGGATGATTCCTGGGGTCAACGCCCCCTCGTGTCCTGGTACCACACCAGGCCTCCTGCGGCCACCGTCAATTTGTATTCTCCTCGTTGTTGTGGCAGCATCAGTAAACAAGACATTTAGAGACCTCTCTTAACATTGTCACCAGGAACAATATGAAGGTCAACACTAGTCCTTGTGGGACCCCACCAGTTACACTTTCCCATCCGGATGATTCGTCCTTCGTAGAATCGCTTTGCTTTCTAGTGCTCCAAGTAATCCATTATTCACGATAGATAGAGGATAATAGCCTGTGTGATATGAGATTAGATTTTGCCGCCGAAGCGGCTAGTTTATTGTGCATCTAGTATTCATCTAGTATTCATCGTGTGAGTGTAGCACAAGAGTATATGCATACACAAAAAGCCTAGGAACTAGGCCCAAAAGAGTTAACAAGAGTAAATCTGGATTTATATCTACATTTGATTTGTCTGTTGTTTTTGCAACAGACAGGATGAATATAAGGGACACAGTAAACTAGCCATTGCTGTCCACAGGATGGATATAAAGGACACAAACTAGCCACTACCGTCCATAGGATGAATATAAGGGACACGGTAAACTAACCATTACCATCCACAGGAGGGATATAAGCTGCTTCCTTTGATATCTTTGATATACCTTTGAAGAGTTTCGAGAGTTTCTCTACTCTCTGAGCCCGGCCATGGGCCAGGCTCGCTGGTGCTTGCTTGGTCCACCAGGCTGTTGCTGCTGGAGGCCCGCTGACCCACATATCCGTCACAGCCTGGTTGATCTGGCACCTGGTGAAGATATTTGTCCAGTTTCCTCTTGAAGGCTTCTTTCTACACTACAGTATGTTGTTATGGCTGTGTGCAGATTTGGGACCAGGCCCTCGAGTACTTTCCAAGTATATATTATCATGTATCTCTCTCTCCGCCGCTCCAATGAGTACATGTTCAAGACTTGAAGGCGTTCCCAATAATTTAGATGTTTTACTGGCTCAGTGTCAGCCGTAAACGATCTCTGTATTTGTTCCAGCTCTGATATTTCGGCGGCAAAATCATATATAAATCTTATCCTGGTCAGCACCAGACAAGCCTGGCCCAGGGGCTGGGCTGCGGGAGTAGGGGGAAACTCTGAGTTCATCACAGGTATATCAGAGGCTTGGTTCTTCACTGATAAGTAGTGTGGCTCGTGTCAAAGACTTGCTACAGCCTAGGAATGTGCAGTCCACGCATTCCTCTTTCTCCAGCTTGATCTCTGGTAGACTGTCTTCATTCTGATCTCTGGTAGACTACCTCTGGAAGGTGCTTAACACACGACCTGCATGAGTGTCCACGCTGCAGTTCTCCAATAATAATAATAATATCTTTATTTCTACAAGTACATGTACAATGTATACAGGCCTAGCTGACATCAATGACATACTGCTATATAGAAAGCCCCTTGTTATGCAGAGCATTTCGGGCAAATTAGGTCACTTTTGTTCCAGGATGCGACCCACACCAGTCGACTAACACCCAGGTACCCATTTTTACTAATGGGTGAACATGGACAAGCGATGCAAGGAAACACGCCGAACGTTTCCACCCTTTGCCTGGAATCGAACCCGGACCTTACCGTGTGAAGCGAGAGCTTTTGCCACCAAGCCACGGGCCACCGTGGACTTGATTGCTGCCTATAATGTTTTCTAGCAATCTAGCACAACACACTAGGTAACACATGTATGTAGTTAGAACTCCAGGCTTCTCTCCATTTGTAAACATGAGTGTCATGTTAGTCACGTCTTTGTTCCGGCTCTATAACGACCTCATGCGTGACTGTTGTCACAATGTTGTTATACCTCCATAACGCCCTCTGTCGTGTCCACCGTGACAATATTATAACGAAGTTATGACCTCAGGCGTGACAGTATTATTTAAACGTCATAGTGACGAGAGAACACCTGACATGGTAAACAACAAAAATATTAGGGTGTGGGAAACCTGACCTAGTGTGGTCAGACTCGTAAGACTGAAGGATGAGGAGGAGGAGGTGGAGGTGAGGAAGAAAAGGTCAAGGTGAGAGATACGGGGGAGATAGAATAGGGGTGAGGAGACACTGGTGAGGTTTAAAGTCTGTAAAAGTCGCGAGGGTCATTAAGGCTGCATGTCACCTGTGTACCACTAGTTGAGGATACTTTAAACCCTAAAGGGAGGGTTTAAAGTGAGTTATTCTTCTTCCTCTTCTATTATTATTATTATTATAATATATATATCGGAGTATAAACAATGAGAGATACTCAGTTCTGGGTGTATATGCGACCTTGAGGGAGGGGGGAGTGAATAGGGTGAGTGGAGGGAGTTTGAAGAGGGGGAACGATACTGATTGAGAAAATAAGAATAAGGCAGTGGTGAGACAAAGATAAGAACAGTGGTGAGACAAAGATAAGAACAGTGGTGAGACAAAGATAAGAACAGTGGTGAGACAAAGATAAGAACAGTGGTGAGACAAAGATAAGAACAGTGGTGAGACAAAGATAAGAACAGTGGTGAGACAAAGATAAGAACAGTGGTGAGACAAAGATAAGAACAGTGGTGAGACAAAGATAAGAACAGTGTGTGTGTGTGTGTGTGTATGCAATAAAATCATAGTAAACAAGTGATATCACAATATGCAGAACAACCACTGTGAAAAAATAGTGAACTGTGATAAATAGCTTTCGTGATTTCTCACAGTTCCTTGATAATGTGAGAAATCACAAAAGTGCTTGGTAGTTCAATATTTTTCAGTGGTTCTGCATAATTAAAAGTATACAGAAAAAAAAAAAAATGAACGATTAAAAAAAAGAATTCTCTAAACAGTGAAAAAAAATGAAGGAAAGACCGTCTCATAGAAAGTAATAAAAGGGTGTCTAACTTGTTGTAATAATGTCAGGTGTGACCTCTCATTTAGAAGTCACAGTGAAGCAAATACTGGGAAGGCCAGAGGGGGAAAAAAACTGATAATGAGAACTTTCAAAAACCAAAAATAGCAGAAATAATGGCAGCGGTGACACTTGAAGTCACTTGTGCTCTCTCGCTGAGAGTATTGTTCAGTGTTGACGGCTCCGGTCAGTGCAGGACCACAGCTGGGAATGATAGACATCTACTGCCTACTTTGAGGCAGTAAAGCATTTTAAATTACTGGGAACGCCTCGAAGTATTCAGAAAGTATCCCTTTGGAGAGATATATCAGATAATATATACATTGAAGATGGTAAAGGACCTGATTCCTAGTCTACACACTACCATGGCAACATTATGGAGTCAGACATACAGGAAGAAATGTAAAAAAACTAGACGCAGTGAATAAGAGGACACTGTCAACATGTGTGTCCCAAGACTATTCAACCTGCTGCTAATGGATGTCAGAAATATTGCCAGAACAAGTGTAGAAGTCATAGAGAAAATGGCATAACTACCTCCGTTAAGTGGGAAGATCCTTTTAATACGACGTTTCGCCCAAGGCTGGGTGAAACATGTATTATGCTTGTCGGCTTTTGCTATTGTCTACCTACCTCCATCCAGTGCCTGATCAACCAGGCTGTGATGGATATGTGTGCCAGAAGGCCAACACCAGCAGCAGCAGCTTGTGTGTGTTGTGTGTGTGTGTGTGTGTGTGTGTGTGTGTGTGTGTGTGTGTGTGTGTGTGTGTGGACTCAGACACACTCAGCAGGACCAATGAATGAAGCAGGTGAAAACAGCAGTGAAAACTGCACCTTCAGGAGAGTTCGTACTACCGCGTCAAGTGAACGAAGGAGGGAGGGTAGGAGGGAGGGAGGGAGATAAGAGGCAAGAGTGGTAGGGAACGATAGATGGAGGGAGGCTAGATAGACTCATGAACGAACCAAACAGCAAATTAGTGTTCACTTAGCATGCACGTCCACAGTAGTATATCACCTTAACGCCACTTTTCCCGTATTTCTTCGTCTTTTTTATTTGTAATTCATAATTATTTAGACTTCGACAGAGCATCAATGATTTTTTTAGAGAAATGATCGTTTAAAAGGGTCTGGTGGGGTCTTGACCAGGTCTGGTGTGGTCTTGGCGACCAGGTCTGGTGTGGTCTTGGCGACGAGGTCTGGTGTGGTCTTGGCGACCAGGTCTGGTGTGGTCTTGGCGACCAGGTCTGGTGTGGTCTTGACGACCAGGTCTGGTGTGGTCTTGACGACCAGGTCTGGTGTGGTCTTGACAAGGTCTGGTGTGGTATTGACCAGGTCTGGTGTCGTCTTGGCGACCACGTCTGGTGTGGTCTTGACCGTGTCTGGTGTGGTCTTGACCATGTCTGGTGTGGTCTTGACCATGTCTGGTGTGGTCTTGACGACCATGTCTGGTGTGGTCTTGACGACCATGTCTGGTGTGGTCTTGACGACCATGTCTGGTGTGGTCTTGACCATGTCTGGTGTGGTCTTGACCATGTCTGGTGTGGTCTTGACCATGTCTGGTGTGGTCTTGACGACCAGGTCTGGTGTGGTCTTGACGACCAGGTCTGGTGTGGTCTTGACCATGTCTGGTGTGGTCTTGACCATGTCTGGTGTGGTCTTGACGACCAGGTCTGGTGTGGTCTTGACTGGGTCTGGTGTGGTCTTGACTGGGTCTGGTGTGGTCTTGACTGGGTCTGGTGTGGTCTTGACCAGGTCTGGTGTGGTCTTGACCAGGTCTGGTGGGGTCTTGACGACCATGTCTGGTGTGGTCTTGACCATGTCTGGTGTGGTCTTGACCATTTCTGATGTGGTCTTGTGACCATGTCTGGTGTGGTCTTGACCATGTCTGGTGTGGTCTTGACCATTTCTGATGTGGTCTTGACCAGGTCTGGTGTGGTCTTGACCAGGTCTGGTGTGGTCTTGACCATTTCTGATGTGATCTTGACGACCATGTCTGGTGTGGTCTTGACCATGTCTGGTGTGGTCTTGACCATATCTTGTGTGGTCTTGACCGTTTCTGATGTGGTCTTGACGACCATGTCTGGTGTGATCTTGACCATGTCTGGTGTGGTCTTGACCATGTCCGGTGTGGTCTTGACCATTTCTGATGTGGTCTTGACGACCAGGTCTGGTGTGGTCTTGACCAGGTCTGGTGTCTTGGCGACCAGGTCTGGTGTCTTGACGACCAGGTCTGGTGTCTTGACGACCAGGTCTGGTGTCTTGACGACCAGGTCTGGTGTCTTGACGACCAGGTCTGGTGTCTTGACGACCAGGTCTGGTGTCTTGACGACCAGGTCTGGTGTCTTGACGACCAGGTCTGGTGTGGTCTTGACCAGGTCTGGTGTCTTGACGACCAGGTCTGGTGTCTTGACGACCAGGTCTGGTGTCTTGACGACCAGGTCTGGTGTCTTGACGACCAGGTCTGGTGTCTTGACGACCAGGTCTGGTGTCTTGACGACCAGGTCTGGTGTCTTGACGACCAGGTCTGGTGTCTTGACGACCGGGTCTGGTGTCTTGACGACCGGGTCTGGTGTGGTCTTAAATACTCATGTATATAAGTTGTGTATATTCTCTTAAATTTATAAACGCTATATATAAACCCAGTATATATGCTGTATATACCCGGTGTATATACCCGGTGTATAAACCCGGTGTATAAACCCGGTGTATAAACCCGGTGTATAAACCCGGTGTATAAACCCGGTGTATATACCGGTGTATATACCCGGTGTATAAACCCGGTGTATAACCGGTTATATCCCGGTGTATAACCGGTGTATAAACCTGGTGTATAAACCCGTGTATAAACCCGGTGTATATACCCGGTGTATATACCCGGTGTATATACTTGGTGTATAAACCCGGTGTATAAACCCGGTGTATAAACCCGGTGTATAAACCCGGTGTATAAACCCGGTGTATATACCCGGTGTATATACCCGGTGTATATACCTGGTGTATAAACCCGGTGTATAAACCCGGTGTATAAACCCGGTGTATATACCCGGTGTATATACCCGGTGTATATACACATGCATCATGGCTGCCAGACAAGTCTGTGTCCTTGGACAAACCTTTTATCACAAATATCATCTTTTATTGTCCTTTCCCACAATGTTTCGCTCACGTGCCCCTGTAGGATGTATCCCTGGCGAGCACCCGCTCAGTACCGGGAACTCTGGACTCTACATAACCCGGGACATAAGGGTTAAAAGGGAAGACGATCACACAGCGAGGCTTGTGTCACTCTCGCCCGCACCTTGACGATGGATGAATTTCACGCGACTTTCAACGTTATGGTTAAAGCCTTCATCCTAAATTCGCCTCTGTTGCCCCTGTGCAACCGAGTCTACGTTTTCTACGTGAAGATGAAAAATCGAAATTTGAGAGAAAGAGTATATCAAGTCGGGTTAAATATGACTTATTATAATAAGTTAACTAACCACAAACATTGTTGCTTCGGCATTTAACCCTTTGCAGCTCTCTTCAAGACTAAGATGTGTTTCTGGGGATATTGAGATGTGTTGGTGGTTGTGGCTCTTATTTCTGTGCTCTGAGTGCCCCCTCTTCAGTGGTGTTTTGTTTGTCGGGAAACAGGTCTGTGCAAGCACTCTGGAGAGCCTGCCACCTTCACCACTACGCTACGACTGATAGCAATCATCCCTGGCAAGTCCTGTAGGGGATTGATGGTAACTCACCTTGTAGTAACTTGGATTGTAGTAATTTGCCTTGTGGTAACTCACCTTGTGGTAATGGTGGCAGGCTCTGGTGAAAGAATTCGCTTCTGTCAACAGTCATAAAACTTACTAAGTTCTGTATTATCGAGAAAAAAGTTTATTTTTAAGGCAGAATTCTATGCCTGAAAAATTTCGTATGGCTATGGGAGATCCCCTCTGTCCAGTACTGCACACGGACTTTGACCACATAGTTAAATTCCACTGTATGGTTAAAAGGGTTGATTATGTGGAAGAAAACAGTTGGGTACAAAGGCTGGATTACCAGTATTACCTGAGAGTCGGTTGCGGGGGTCACCGCCCCCTCGACCTGGTTCCATACTAGGCCTCCTGGTTGCTGGCTGTTAGTACCCACTGCCTGTAACCCAACGTATGCACCACAACCCGTCTGGTTGATCAGGAATTTTGACAAATCTATTGAGTTCCCTCTTGACAGCATGAAGGGTACTGAAAAGTCCTGGTCCCTTTACACTTATTGAGTCGCCTCTCACAGTACTTATCGCTCCTATGCTTTTCATTGAAGGTATCCTGCACCGTCTGGCAAGCCTCTTGTGTTCATAAGTAGTAATTTCAGTGTGCAGGTTTGGCACCAATCCCTCTAGTATCTTCCAGGCGTAGATTATGATATATATTTCTTGCTACGTTCTAGTTCTAGGGCCTTCAAGCACTCTTAGTAATTTAGGTGTTTGAGTTTGTACGAGGTGTGAAGGTTCTCTGAACATTTTCCATCACAGCTATTTTACTTGCCATGATTGGAGTTTTCATAAAAGATAGTGACCCACAATACCATGGCTCGGTTGTAAATTGTTCCAGCCATGGTATTGTTGGTCACTACCTTCCATGAAAGCTTTATTTTTAACAACTCCTGCATGAGCACTCAGTATCTTAACCTCTAGATATTCTTTGGAGATAGTTTAGACACAGGCATCATACCATAAACTTTGAAAAACCAATGATGTAGACCTCCACAAAGATGACACCAAAGCAACTGAAAAAAACTATAGGCTAGTAGCACCGACATCGTTTTTTTTTTTATAAAAACTCGGAAGTTAGAATGTTGAACTCATGGACTTTCATGACGGCACGGGTTCACAGCAGGTCACTCCTGCCTCTCACAACTACTGGCCAACTTCGATATAGTTTTAAATGCTCTGGGAGTCAAGGAAAATTCTGGCGAAGAGTACACAGACTTTGCGGAAGCTTTCGACAACTTCAGGAAGGATATAGGAAAGCACTGGTTTGGTAATAGACTTGTGGATGAGTGGAACAAACTCCCGAGTACAGGTATAGAGGCTAAAACGTTGTGTAGTTTTAAAAAATAGGTTAGATAAATACATGAGTGCGGGTGGGTGTGAGTTGGACCTGACTAGCTTGTACTACTAGGTCAGATGCCGTGCTCCTTCCTTAAGTGAATGTGACCTGACCTGACTAGATTGGGGCATTGGCTTGGGCCGGTAGGAGATTTGGACCTGCCTCGTATGGGCCAGTAGGCCTGCTGCATTGTTCCTTCTTTCTTATGTTCTTAAATACGACCATAGTGGAATAGAGTGCAAAATGCGTGAAAAAAAGGGAGGTGAGGGAAATTGAGCAGAAAGATCTAAAACTTTCTTACAAGTTAAACCCAAAATGATATCAGAAGTTGCCGCGGTGATAGCTCGGGTTATCAAGCCACAGCACCCTCCTCCCCCCATATTTTTCTCATTCTCATGTGTGATATAAATACGCTGTAACCTTCCCCCATGAAGAAGACGATATTCAAATTTGTTAGATACAGTAAGGATACAGGAAGCATTGCAGCAGGTGCTTCCAGCGGTCAACACAAAACATGATGTTCAGTTGAGGTTAAAATACAACCATTCTTCCGCTATGGAAAAATAAAGAAAACAACAGCAAAACACAGCTAAATCACCCAGTAGAGCGGAAAGGAAATGGTAGACACCCAGAGGTCTTTGAGTACTAAATTATCAGTGATAAACACCTCTCGGTGTGTATATATTCTGTGAGGGGTACTACACCTAGTGTATATACATTGAGAGACACCTCTCTCTCTCATATATATATATATATATATATATATATATATATATATATATATATATATATAATCATTGAGGGGTGTATACACCAAGAGGTGTACGTATATATGTCTGTGTGTAGTAAGATACACACACTTCTCAGTGTACATACTCAAGCGAGTGTGCTTGGGTCCATACATACATGTAGGTTAGCAGTAAGTGCGTGTGCGTGGCATTACAGACACGGAGACCCACAACCCTCGTGCAGCGCCCACCACCACCCACCAGCGCCCACCTAGCGTGGGTTGGTACATACCTTGACTGCCTCTGGTCTTGGCCTCACCTTCCATGCCAGAATCTCACTTTCAGGATTTGCTGATGTATAAACTCAATTGAAAATTATTGTAAAGGTTCATGGTATTGTGACAAGATGTTTTTTTTTGTTGTTCCTCGGTGATCTTGCCGACATAAACCCTTGGAAATGTTAGTGTAAAAGGTTTATAAGTTTGCTTTAAAGGTTTTTCGAGTGTTCGGTTTATCCCCTTTGTTTCGCTGGTGCGGGTGGTGTTAATGTGTGATGTTTCGGCGGTGACAACGAGGGAATACTTGGTAACGAGGGAAGTGTGGCAAGTTGCGTCGTTGCCCGCCATCTCTGACCTTGAAATGTTCACTCAAGATGACAGGGTTGCCGCACCTCGCCACCTCCTGCAACTTATTCTTGTCCCCTTCTTAATACGTCACTTCTACACACCCTCATATTTTCCCACCATTTTTGTTGTTGTTGTTGTGAAATATGCTCGTTGACTTCATGACCCCCACCAGAAAATATATAGAGAGGAAAATAACCCGTTTTCTGGACATAGAGCTCACCACTTGTGATTCATCGTAGTCTCTAAGGGTATATATTATCATCTTAAATATCTTACCCTTTATAATTTCCCGATAATTAAATCCTCCAGAGATACACAATCGACCTATTATTATTTTCTCTGCAAAGGAAAAATTAGTATTAACAACAGAACATTAAATCGCAAATAAACACGAAGTGGCAACACTAAAAAAACCGGAAGTGTGATGACGTCACTTGCGGTTGAGTGCTCTAACACCAGTGTTCACAATGCAGGATTTATGTGTCTCGCTGACTCGTAATACCTATTTTCTCAAGTCTCGGCTCATCATATATCCCATTTTCTGGTTCCGGTAAACCTTGCATAGCCAAGGGACTCTTCCCTGTCAGGGGTCCCTTGATTAATGCGTGTTTCAAGCCTATCGACCACAGGAGAGTCATTTAAGGCTCCGCGTAACCTTTACAACACCGAACAATTAACTTTAATCCCAAAAATAGGGATTAGAGTCAACTCTCAGCGTATATACACTGAGATAAGCACCTCTCAGTGTATATACGCTGAGATGGGCACCTCAGTGTATATACGCTGAGATAGGCACCTCTCAGTGTATATACGCTGAGATAGGCACCTCAGTGTATATACGCTGAGAGAGGCACCTCTCAGTGTATATACGCTGAGATAGGCACCTGTCAGTGTATATACGCTGAGATAGGCACCTCTCAGTGTATAAACGCTGAGATAGGCACCTCTCAGTGTAAATACGCTGAGATAGGCACCTCTCAGTGTATATACCTTATTGATTTTATTGGAAAAAAAAATCAAGATTTTACCTTTATTTACAATCAACCCTTGTTTTTCTTACCAGAAATCATAAGATTTTTTCAGTAATTGGTTGTAGCACTTAGTGGAGACTTAATGTGTGCCTTTGAGGTTTCTGTAGTTGATAGGCTTTAAATGTGCAGTCATAGTTGATAGGCTTCAAATGTGCAGTCATAGTTGATAGGCTTCAAATGTGCAGTCATAGTTGATAGGCTTTAAATGTGCAGTCATGGTTGATAGGCTTCAAATGTGCAGTCATAGTTGATAGGCTTTAAATGTGCAGTCATAGTTGATAGGCTTTAAATGTGCAGTCATAGTTGATAGGCTTCAAATGTGCAGTCATAGTTGATAGGCTTCAAATGTGCAGTCATAGTTGATAGGCTTCAAATGTGAAGTCATAGTTGATAGGCTTCAAATGTGCAGTCATTCTGTAAGGATGTGCATTAATATTATAATTATTATTGCTATTATTATTATTGTTGTAGCTATTGTTTATCATTATTGTTGCTGCTGGTGTTTATTATTATTGATTCTATTGTTTATTGTAAGATATTTTTGTTGTTACCATTGTTTATCATTTATCATTATTGCTATTATTATTATTATTGTTGTTGCCGCTATTGTTTATTAATAGTATTATTGTTGTTGCTGCTATTGTTGATTATTGATATTGTTTACTGTTGTTTTATCGCTATTGTTGATTATTATTGCTATTTTTTATTATTGTTGCTATTGTTTATTATTAGCAGTAGTAGTAGTGGTGGTAGCAGTAGTACTAGTAGTGGTAGTAGTAGTGGTGGTGGTAGCAGTAGTACTAGTAGTGGTGGTGGTAGCAGTAGTACTAGTAGTGGTGGTGGTAGTACTAGTAGTGGTGGTAGTAGCAGTAGTACTTCAAAGCATTTTGAAGATGCCTAGCTGATGTTTACAGGAAGTTGGTCAATGTTATTCCTCTCCAGAAGACTCCAGGTAGTTCCTTAGTCTTCAAATAACCGTCCAGTCAGTCTGAACTCAATAATGGACAAATTGGTGGAATAAAAAAAATATCGGGTTATAATTCGAAGTTACCTTTTCATCAACATAATTTGATCGACGAGTCTAGACAGCGCCGAACTTTTCAAGAAAACCTCCTCCTTGGTTAAATTGGCATTTATATGAAGGAATTTGAATTCCGACACTCAGGGACTCAATAAAAAGGATGGCAGTGCTTGGTATTGGAGGAGAAAGTCTTGTGGATCGAGGCGTGGCTTGCTCGTTGGTAACTGAGAGAGGATGCATAAATGGGGAGAAATCAAAATGGGACCCAGTGACAAGTGGCGTTCCACAGGGGTCAGTGTTTGGGCCCTTGGTTTGCCTTCTATTTTCACGACGTACAGTAGGGGCGCCACTGGTACACTAAGAGAAAACACAATAAGTGTCCGGGGCCCAAAACTGTTCAATAGCCTCCCACCAGCCATTAGGGGCATTACCAGTAGACCCCTGGTTGTCTTCAAGAGGGAGCTGGACAGATACCTAAAGTCAGTGCCAGATCAGCCGGGCTGTGGTTCGTACGTTGGATTACGTGCAGCCAGCAGTAACAGCCTCGTTGATCAGGCCCTGATCCACCAGGAGGCCTGGTCATAGACCGGGCCGCGGGGGACGTTGATCCCCGGAATGCCCTCCAGGTAAACTCCAGGTATAGGTATATATATTGTGGGACCCATAGCCTCGGAGAAGTGCATATATATATATATATATATATATATATATATATATATATATATATATATATATATATATATATATATATATATATATATATATATATATATGCATAAATCAATTCGTTGAAAACATTAAACAAAAAATAGTTGGAGTCTACCTATACGTCTGATAAACTCAACTGACACCAGAGTTTTATGATCTGGGAAATTAAGAGTTCCGGTCCTCCCTCTATCCCACCTGTCATCCTTCCACTTATGTATTTGCCTATTCACCCCCACCCTATCATTCTCCAACCTTACCTCTCATCCGGTGGCCTGGTGGCTAGAGCTCTCGCTTCACACACAGAGGGCCCGGGTTCGATTCCCGGCGGGTGAAAACATTTCTACGTGTTTCCTTACACCTGTTGTCATGTTCACCTAGCAGCAAGTAGGTACCTGGGTGTTAGTCGACTGGTGTGGGTCGCAGCCTGGGGGGACAAGATTGAGGACAGTCCTCGATGACGCACTGACTTTCTTGTGTTATCCTGGGTGGCTAACCCTCTGGGGTTAAAAATCCGAAGAAAATCTTATCCTTCCACCCCGTCGTACCCCTTTCCCCTTCCTTCCACCCTCCACTACCCACCCAACCCACCATCTCTCCCTAATCCCAGTGACAATAACCGCAAATATGAAAACGAAATAAACAGAATTACATTAAAAAATATAAGTGAAAGTTAACAACCTTTCCCCCACCACTACCCCCCAACCACCACAACTGCCACAATCCCTCACCCACATAAACCACCACAATCTCCCCCCCCCCATCCCCTTCACCGCTGCTCTTCAACCTCAGTTAAGTGTCGGGTTTCGGTCATCTCAGGTGGGAGGGCAGGAGGGTGGACCAGGAGACGAGGCTGGCTGGTCATTTTGTTAGGTTTCAAGCCTATCGACAACACGAGGGGGGGTCATTAAGACTGCTTGTCACCTTCACACTGCCAGTCAAGGATACTTTAATACCTAAAATGGGGAACAAACTCAGTGTGGTTTTTTTTTCTCACTGAGAGACATCTCTTGGCGTATGAATTTATTCACATAATCAATAATTTGTTCCAAGAATCGAAAATATACTTGAAGGAAAATGACATGACTTTAGGTATCTGTCCAACTCCTACCTTTGATACCTTTGAAGAGTTTCGAGAGTTTCTCTACTCTCTGAGCCCGGCCATGGGCCAGGCTCGTCTGGTGCTTGCCTGGTCAACCAGGCAGTTGCTGCTGGAGGCCCTCTGCCCCACATATCCATCACAGCCTAGTTAATCTGGCACCTACCTGGAGTCTACCTGGAGGGCATTCCGGAGATCGACGTCCCCGCGGCCCGGTCTATGACCAGGCCTCCCGGTGGATCAGGGCCTGATCAACGAGGCTGTTACTGCTGGCTGCACGTAGTCCAACGTACGAACCACAGCCCGGCTGATCTGGCACTGACTTTAGGTATCTGTCCAGCTCCCTCTTGAAGGCAACCAGAGGTCTACTGGTAATGCCCCTTATGGCTGGTGGGAGGCTGTTGAACAGTCTTGGGCCCCGGACTCTTATTGTGTTTTCTCTTAGTGTACCAGTGGCGCCCCTACTTTTCACTGGGGGTACGTTGCACCGTCTGCCAAGTCTTTTGCTTTCGTAGGGAGTGATTTCTGTGTGCAGGTTAGGGACCAGTCCGTCCAGAATCTTCCAGGTGTAGATTATGATATATCTCTCACCTAATGCAACTCGGACACTATTTATAGAGGGGGTTACAGTAAGTAACGGAAACTCTACGTTAATGTTGATTGTAGTGTGTTTCTCCTGAGCTGCGCAACCTGATACTCTTTTATGCAGTCCTATGATACATAGAGTACAAGCACTCAACCAAAACATAGAGTACAAGCACTCAACCAAAACACAGAGTGCAAGCACTCAACCAAAACACAGAGTGCAAGCACTCAACCAAAACACAGAGTACAAGCACTCAACCAAAACACAGAGTACAAGCACTCAACCAAAACACAGAGTACAAGCACTCAACCAAAACACAGAGTGCAAGCACTCAACCAAAACACAGAGTGCAAGCACTCAACCAAAACACAGAGTGCAAGCACTCAACCAAAACACAGAGTACAAGCACTCAACCAAAACACAGAGTACAAGCACTCAACCAAAACACAAACACCACACAGAATACAAGCACTCAGCCAAAACATAGTCCATGCTGGTTTGCTGAAGTCCGATGTTGTGGAGCCTTCAGTTGACAACCAAAATGTTAGGGTGTGGCCAGATGTATGGGCAGGTGTCCTTGTTCACCTAACAGTAAATAGGTACCCGGGTCTTAGTCCACCGTTGTAGGTGGCAACCTGGGCAGGAACCTAGTGACTCCCAACAGATATAAACATTATTACTATTATTATTTGTCATTATCATTATTATTGTTATTATTATTATTATTATTATTATTATTAATTTGCAGCGCTAAACCCGTAGGGGGTAACCCAGTTCCTGGGAAATGGGAGATAGATTCTGATCCGAGGGAAGGGCGTCTAGCTCTAGTTCCTTGAATCAATATTTATTCCGAGATTATGCAATTATGAATTGTAAGACTGCAAAGCATATAGTATGACTATAATCTTAATATAAAATAAATTATACAATATAAAATAAATCATAAAATAGGTTAGGTGTGACTTGTCTGAATTATTCATAGCTCGTATTACCATAGCTATTTTTCCCTGGGTGTTATTTTTTATATTTTTTAGGTGGCGTACCCGACAAGCAAAACCACTGTATATGCTTATATTTCTCAACAAGGTTGTTATATTAGCCACTTTATTGTTATTGTGCAATATTTCCTTCCCTCTGACAATGGTAAGTAAGGTTTTTCGCCAGTTTTCTTCGGTAATTTTCAATAACTGAAAAAAAATAGTAAAAAATATCGTACATGTGGCAGACACTGGTGTAAACAAGACGGGGCGGAGTCTCCAGTTTTTTTCTTCTCTGTTCACTCAACATTGTCGTAGCAGATGGTAGGAGCTTATTTTAGACTCTTCTACATGTACCGTGTCCTTAGAATCGGTCTTGCAAAGGCATAGTGGTACTGTAGTAACTCGTGATGTCTTCATTCCTAGTCTGCTGTACGTCTTTCTTAATTCCTTTGGAAGGATTTTCGTTCCATTAAAGATATGTGTAAGGTACATGGCTTCCCTGTATGATATACTAGCACTAATGTTTACTCCATCATACTAGTGTTTACTCCATCATATTAGTGTTTACTCCATCATACTAGTATTTACTCCATCATACTAGTGTTTACTCATCATACTAATGTTTACTCCATACTAGTGTTCACTCCATACTAGTGTTCGCTTCATAAGCAAGATCACCAACCACTTGAATTCTCAACACTTGCACAACCCCTGGCAACATGCGTTTAGATCAGGTGGATCCTGCATCTCACAACTACTGGACCACTATGACATGGTCTTGGATGGTCACTCCTGCCTCTCACAGCTACTGGACCACTATGACATGGTCTTGGATGGTCACTCCTGCCTCTCACAGCTACTGGACCACTATGACATGGTCTTGGATGGTCACTCCTGCCTCTCACAACTACTGGACCACTATGACATGGTCTTGGATGGTTACTCCTGCCTCTCACAACTACTGGACCACTATGACATGGTCTTGGATGGTCACTCCTGCCTCTCACAACTACTGGACCACTATGACATGGTCTTGGATGGTCACTCCTGCCTCTCACAACTACTGGACCACTATGACATGGTCTTGGATGGTCACTCCTGCCTCTCACAACTACTGGACCACTATGACATGGTCTTGGATGATCACTCCTGCCTCTCACAACTACTGGATCACTATGACATGGTGTTGGATGGTCACTCCTGCCTCTCACAGCTACTGAATCACTATGACATGGTGTTGGATGGTCACTCCTGCCTCTCACAGCTACTGAATCACTATGACATGGTGTTGGATGGTCACTCCTGCCTCTCACAACTACTGGACCACTATGACATGGTGTTGGATGGTCACTCCTGCCTCTCACAGCTACTGAATCACTATGACATGGTGTTGGATGGTCACTCCTGCCTCTCACAACTACTGGACCACTATGACATGGTGTTGGATGGTCACTCCTGCCTCTCACAACTACTGGACCACTATGACATGGTCTTGGATGGTCACTCCTGCCTCTCACAACTACTGGACCACTATGACATGGTTTTGGATGGTCACTCCTGCCTCTCACAACTACTGGATCACTATGACATGGTCTTGGATGGTCACTCCTGCCTCTCACAACTACTGGACCACTATGACATGGTCTTGGATAGTCACTCCTGCCTCTCACAACTACTGGATCACTATGACATGGTGTTGGATGGTCACTCCTGCCTCTCACAACTACTGGACCACTATGACATGGTGTTGGATGGTCACTCCTGCCTCTCACAACTACTGGACCACTATGACATGGTCTTGGATGATCACTCCTGCCTCTCACAACTACTGGATCACTATGACATGGTGTTGGATGGTCACTCCTGCCTCTCACAGCTACTGAATCACTATGACATGGTGTTGGATGGTCACTCCTGCCTCTCACAGCTACTGAATCACTATGACATGGTGTTGGATGGTCACTCCTGCCTCTCACAACTACTGGACCACTATGACATGGTGTTGGATGGTCACTCCTGCCTCTCACAACTACTGGATCACTATGACATGGTGTTGGATGGTCACTCCTGCCTCTCACAACTACTGGACCACTATGACATGGTGTTGGATGGTCACTCCTGCCTCTCACAACTACTGGATCACTATGGCATGGTGTTGGATGGTCACTCCTGCCTCTCACAACTACTGGACCACTATGACATGGTGTTGGATGGTCACTCCTGCCTCTCACAATTACTGGATCACTATGACATGGTCTTGGATGCATGGAAGGACAGAATGCAGATGTAGTATACAAAGACTTTGCAAAAGCCTTCGACAAGTGCGATCATGGTGTGATAGGGCACAAAATGCGTGATAAATAAATATCCGGAAAAAATGAGCAGATGGATTTTTACCTTTTAACAAATAGAATGCAAAGATTAAAGAGTGTTAAGTGAGAAGCTCCCGCAGTGCCTGCCTTTCTCAGTACATTGTCAGCTGGTTTGATCTTTAGGAAACTTGCCCTGGCCTGACCTTTGCAGCCTCCTCTCATTTCCTTTTGTCTTCTGTATTTCCTTCTTATTTCCTGACTTCTTGATGAGTAGGACACATGTGCAACATTTAGGTATCTTTATTCCGAAACGTTTTGCCTACACAGTAGGTTTCTTCAGTTGAGTATAGAAGAGTGAGCAGAACCAGTTGAGTTATAAAGACGATGTCTATCAGCCCATCACCCTTCAAGACGTAGTTACTGACCACTTCAAAACTACGTCTTCAAGAGTGATGGACTGATGACATCGTCTTTACAGTGATGGACTGATGACATCGTCTTTACAGTGATGGACTGATGACACCGTCTTTACAGTGATGGACTGATAACATCGTCTTTACAGTGATGGACTGATAACATCGTCTTTACAGTGATGGACTGATGACATCGTCTTTACAGTGATGGACTGATAACATCGTCTTTACAGTGATGGACTGATGACATCGTCTTTACAGTGATGGACTGATGACATCATCTTTACAGTGATGGACTGATAACATCGTCTTTACAGTGATGGACTGATGACATCGTCTTTACAGTGATGGACTGATAACATCGTCTTTACAGTGATGGACTGATAACATCGTCTTTACAGTGATGGACTGATGACATCGTCTTTACAGTGATGGACTGATAACATCATCTTTACAGTGATGGACTGATAACATCATCTTTACAGTGATGGACTGATAACATCATCGTTACAGTGATGGACTGATGACATCATCTTTACAGTGATGGACTGATAACATCGTCTTTACAGTGATGGACTGATAACATCGTCTTTACAGTGATGGACTGATGACATCGTCTTTACAGTGATGGACTGATGACACCGTCTTTACAGTGATGGACTGATAACATCGTCTTTACAGTGATGGACTGATAACATCGTCTTTACAGTGATGGACTGATGACATCGTCTTTACAGTGATGGACTGATAACATCGTCTTTACAGTGATGGACTGATGACATCGTCTTTACAGTGATGGACTGATGACATCATCTTTACAGTGATGGACTGATAACATCGTCTTTACAGTGATGGACTGATGACATCGTCTTTACAGTGATGGACTGATAACATCGTCTTTACAGTGATGGACTGATAACATCGTCTTTACAGTGATGGACTGATGACATCGTCTTTACAGTGATGGACTGATAACATCATCTTTACAGTGATGGACTGATAACATCATCTTTACAGTGATGGACTGATAACATCGTCTTTACAGTGATGGACTGATGACATCATCTTTACAGTGATGGATTGATAACATCGTCTTTACAGTGATGAACTGATGACACCGTCTTTACAGTGATGAACTGATGACATCGTCTTTACAGTGATGAACTGATGACACCGTCTTTACAGTGATGAACTGATGACATCGTCTTTACAGTGATGGACTGATGACACCGTCTTTACAGTGATGGACTGATAACATCGTCTTTACAGTGATGGACTGATAACATCGTCTTTACAGTGATGGACTGATAACATCATCTTTACAGTGATGGACTGATAACATCGTCTTTACAGTGATGGACTGATAACATCGTCTTTACAGTGATGGACTGATGACATCGTCTTTACAGTGATGGACTGATAACATCGTCTTTACAGTGATGGACTGATGACATCGTCTTTACAGTGATGGACTGATGACATCGTCTTTACAGTGATGGACTGATGACATCGTCTTTACATCTCTACTGCTTCTGCCAATGGAAATAAGTCACTTTGTCTGACTTTTTTGTGTTATCCTAGGTTCTCTACACATATACTGCTATGTATGATAATCTGTGTAACTGTATTTGTGTATACCTGAATAAACTTACTCTTCTGTACTCGACTGAAGAAGCCTACTGTGTGGGCGAAACGTTTCGGAATAAAGATACCTAACTGTTGCACATGTGTCTTATCAACCTGTCGGTATTGTATACTATTTTAATATTCCTGGCTTTTTAGTTCTCATCTTTCTTTTTCTTTCCTAGCTTAGGCCAGTAGGCCTACCGTAGCTCTGTGTCTCCCAGGTATTAGCGTTGAGATTCTTCAGTCTCCACCACCTTGAGATTTATTCTCATTATTCTAGCATTAGTTCTGGCGCCTGGAGTGGGTCGGTAGATCCCCAGCAGCGCTCCTCTGATAAATTAGACACATATGCAACACTTGGGTATCTTTATTGAGGAAACGTTTCGCCACACAGTGGCTTCATCAGTCCAATACAAAGTAGGAAGTTGTAAAGAGAGGAGGAGTTTGAGGTAATCAGTCCCTCGGCCTGGAGTCGATGTGTTCAGTCCATCAATCCTCCTCTCTTTACAACTTTCTACGTTATATTGGACTGATGAAGCCACTGTGTGGCGAAACGTTTCCTCAATAAAGATACACAAGTGTTGCACATGTGTCTAATTTATCAACTTGTCGGTTCTCTGAACCATTCATCTACAGCGCTCCTCTGTTGTCCTTTCTTATGTTCTTATGTTTTGATCTGATGCACTTTCGCTACTGTAGATAAATGATTCAGAGAACCAAGATTGATGGACTGATTAATTGACTCAAACTCCTTCTGATCTTCACCATTCTTCTTTGTATAGGACTGATGAAGCCACTGTGTGGCGAAGCGTTTCCTCAGTAAAGATACCCAAGTGTTAAGTAAAAGGACACAAATGCAACTAATGTGACATTTTATTGTGGCAACGTTTCGCTCTCCAGGAGCTTTAACATATTGTCGGTAATTCTACCAATATTACATACCCAAGTGTTGCACATGTGTCTAATTTATCAAGTTCTGCTACTACTATTCTCTATTACAGCTAATACTACCATTGCTACTATTATTACTGTGTCATTACTACTACTGCTAATTCTGCTACTACTATTAATTCTACTACTACTGCTACTACTACACCCTCCCGACATGTCTTCTAGCCTACAATTTTTTTTTGCCTCATTTGTTGCTTGACAGTGGTAAAGGATGGACTGAAACGTCATAGTGTGGTTGTGTATTTCAGTGTATATACAACACATGGTGTATATATCTGTATGTATAAGAACATAAGAATGGTGGAACACTACAGAAGGCCTACTGGCTCATACAAGGCCGGTCCTTATCAAAACCACCACTACCCAAAGCTACCCAAGAATTTACTCCCGTCCGAAGACCTCACCTTCAAGGACCACAACAATGCCACTATCACATCTGCGAGGAAACTGATAGGATGGATAATGAGAACATTCAAGCCAAGAGATGCCAAGCCAATGATGATCCTTTTTAAATCACTTGTTCTCACTAGGCTAGAATACTGCTGTACATTAACATCCCCATTGAAGGCAGGTGAAATTGCAGAGCTAGAGAATGTACAGAGAACCTTTACTGCACGTATAAGTTTCATCAAACACCTTAATTACTGGGAATGCCTGGAAGCACTAGACTTATATTCACTGGAGCGCAGGCGAGAGATATATATAATCTACACCTGGAAGATTCTGGCGGGACTGGTCCCTAATTTGCACACCGAAATCACTCCATACAAAAGCAAAAGACTTGGCAGACGGTGCAACGTACCCCCAGTGAAAAGTAGGGGCGCCACTGGTACACTAAGAAAAAACACAGTAAGTGTTCGGGGCCCAAGACTGTTCAACAGCCTCCCACCAGCCATAAGGGGCATTACCAGTAGACCTCTGGTTGCCTTCAAGAGGGAGCTGGACAGATACCTAAAGTCAGTGCCAGATCAGCCGGGCTGTGGTTCGTACGTTGGACTACGTGCAGCCAGCAGTA
Organism: Cherax destructor; assembly: GCA_009830355.1. NCBI lineage: Eukaryota > Metazoa > Arthropoda > Malacostraca > Decapoda > Parastacidae > Cherax > Cherax destructor. The sequence goes on from WNWK01002067.1 coordinate 91,179, forward strand.
ACAGCCTCGTTGATCAGGCCCTGATCCACCGGAAGGCCTGGTCATAGACCGGGCCGCGTGGACGTTGATCCCAGGAATGCCCTCCAGATAGACTTCAGGTAGACCCTCCCACTCATATATTTGTCCAATCTCTTTTTAAAAGCCACCCAAGGTCCTAGCCTCTATCACAGTACTCGGAAGATTGTTCCACGCATCTACAACTCTGTTCGAAAACCAGTACTTACCTATGTCCTTTCTAAATCTAAATTTATCCAACTTAAATCCATTATTTCTGGTTCTTACCTGGTTCGACACCCTCAGTACGTTATTAATATCACCTCTGTTTATGCCCATCATCCACTTATACACTTCAATTATATCTCCCCTCATTCTACGTCTCTCCAGAGAGTGGAGATTCAACGCTCTAAGTCTATCTTCATACTGGAGATTCCTTATACAGTAAATCATTTTAGTCATTCTTCTCTGTATGTTCTCCAGCGAGTCTATATTCATCCTGTAGTAAGGAGACCAAAACTGAGCAGCATAATCCAACATCCTGCTAAGTTCAGGATAACCCTTTCTTGGGTTAGCCTAAGTTAACTCTAAAAGACGTATTATTCTTCTTCGTCTTCCAGTTTATCACCACTCTCACCTACTCCCTTGACCCCTTCCATCCAAGATAACTCCTCCTCCCCTTCCCCCTTCCCTGCTCGTTCAGTCGTCCTTTTTAACGACTTTTCGTGTCGTGTTTCACCCTGGATAAGTAAACAAACACGTCTGGCAGGGCACCGTCAGCGGGTTAGCGTGGGGCGGGGGGGTGGAAGGGTCAGGGGTAAACATTTCGTACAGCTCAGGAGGTAACACGTCAAAAACAACACATAAACAAAAACACGAATAAAGAAACAAATAAGCCAACAAACACACACGAGGAATGAACAACAACAGTTAAAGAACTTTTTTTTAATCTCCATACATGCTTAAAGAGGGGAGATGAGGGGACTGGGGTTACCCCTCACCCTGCTACTAGGGAATTGAATCTGACTACCTACCTGGAGGGTATTTCGGGGGTCAACGCCCCCTTGAGGGGTGAAAATGGTATAAAATACCATTCTTTTTGTGCTCCAGTTTCCTGAATTAATCCTGAATGCCTTTCATCTCCCCCCCTACGGGTTTAGTGTTCCCCATGATAATGATATTCCATTTTCAACGTCCTCCCTCCCCCCCAGGTGCTGTTTGTCCCCTTACGGGTTTATCCTGAGAATGAACAACCAGGTGAGATTAAACAAGGAAGTAAAAGATAAGAGCATAATAGCTAGGACTGAGTATACTACAAATTCTAATCACACAATAGAGCGGAAAAGTAATGTGAAGGACCTGGGTGTGGTAATGTCCGAAGACCTCACCATCAAGGATCACAACAATGCCACTGTCACATCTGCGAGGAAACTGATAGGATGGATAATGAAAACATTCAAGACAAGAGATGCCAAGCCAATGATAATCCTTTTTAAATCACTTGTTCTCTCTAGGCTAGAATACTGCTGTACATTAACATCTCCATTCAAGGCAGGTGAAATTGCAGATCTAGAAAATGTACAGAGAACCTTTACTGCACGTATAAGTTCCATCAAACACCTTAACTACTGGGAACGCCTGGAAGCACTAGACTTATATTCACTGGAGCGCAGGCGAGAGAGATATATCATAATCTACACCTGGAAGATTCTGGAGGGACTGGTCCCTAATATGCACACAGGAATCACTCCATACGAAAGCAAAAGACTTGGCAGACGGTGCAACGTACCCCCAGTGAAAAGTAGGGGCGCCACTAGTACACTAAGAGAAAACACAATAAGTGTCCGGGGCCCAAGACTGTTCAACAGCCTCCCACCAGCCATAAGGGGCATTACCAGTAGACCTCTGGTTGCCTTCAAGAGGGAGCTGGACAGATACCTAAAGTCAGTGCCTGATCAGCCGAGCTGTGGTTCGTACGTTGGACTACGTGCAGCCAGCAGTAACAGCCTCGTTGATCAGGCCCTGATCCACCGGGAGGCCTGGTCATAGACCGGGCCGCGGGGACGTTGATCTCCGGAATGCCCTCCAGGTAGGTAGATAAGAAGGAGCACTGCAGCAGGCTTACTGGCCCATGCTAGGCAGGTTCAAAGTCACCTACTGGCCCAAGCCAGTCAGGTCCAACTCTCACCCACTCATGTATTTGTTTGACCTATTTTTAAAGGTACACAAGGTTTTAGCTTCAATATGGTACTCTGGAGTTTGTTCCACTCATCCAGATGAGGAACATAGATGGGAAGCTTGAGAGAGGTTTCTTGTGCTTCAGGCTGGTGGGAATGACTTGTTACCAGGATGAAGAGGTGGGAAGGGCATACTTCCTTACACAGCTTCAAGAGTGGGAATCATAGTCCGAGAAGAAGCCAGTTCAAGAGGACGGGCCAAGAACTAAGACTCTGAGCATAGATCTAACTCTATAGCAATGTCATTCACGCACACAAACATACACGCGCGCGCGCACACACACAAACATTACTGATTGAGGTGTAACAAATGGAAAACAGGAATAAACAAAGGATGAAATAGCGTGCTGAAAATATCCAACCAAGACAGGACTCGCAGCAATGTTTCAGTTGAAAGTTCAGATTCAGGAAGGATATAGGAAAGCACTGGTTTGGAATAGAGTTGTGGATGAGTGGAACAAACCCCCAGTACCCGTCATAGATGCTACAACGTTGTGTAGTTTAAAAATAGGTTAGATAAATACATGAGGGGTGTGGATGGTTGAGCTTGTACTAGGTCAGATGCAGTGCTCCTTCCTTAAGTGAATGTAACCTGACCTGTACTAATTCTTAAGTGGAGTGACCTGACCAGGTGGTCGGCTGGACAATTATATGAGTGGGTGCGGTGGGGTGAGATTGGTCCTGACTAGGTTTGCTACTAGGTCAGATGCAGTGCTCCTTCCTAATGAATGTAACCTGACCTGGCTGGGTCGGGGCATTGGCTTAAGCCGTTGGAGATTTGGACCTCCCTCGCATGGGCCAGTAGGCCTGCTGCAGTGTTCCTTCTTTCTATGTTCTTATGTTCTTATGTATCTACGAACAAGTGGTTTTAAACACTATTGCCACTGGCTGGGGATCGAACCCGCGATATTTTAACACGCCTCCCGAGAAGCCCGCCAAAATTCCGAGACGCCTTAGTCCACTGAAGTGACTGAACCATCAATACTTCAGACATCAGGTGCCCAGTACCACTGGACATGTCACTCCTGACACGAGCACATACATGGCTGTGGAAAGCTGCAGGACTACACACACACACACACACACACACACACACACACACACACACACATGTGCTTCAGATTCTGCAAGACTACGCTGCTCTTCACCAACTACAAGACTGAGGGACTGATTACCTCATCTGTATATAGTTCTACAGTCTTCCCGTTACGTCCTTGTATTGATAAAGCCACTGGAGGGCGAAACATCTATACATAAAAATACCCACAGATGTTGCACATGTGTCTAATTCTTCATCTTGTCGGTACTGTATATGATGACCAGGTAAGGCCTGGTCATGGACCAGGTAAGGCCTGGTCATGGACCAGACCAAGGGGGCGTTGACCCCCGAACTCCCTGGTAGACTCCAGGTACAACCTTAGAACGTCTTGCCCATCTAAAACAGTCTGATAACCACTTCTACATATCTAATGTATGCTCAAGCGACACGTCTTTGAGTTTAGAATATCAAAATGAAAGAGGTCACTTGTGTAGAACTTTGTATATTTATTAAATGAAATGTTTGGCCACGGTTGGCGAAACTTTTCCCTTCCTACGGTTTGTCTGTTTCACCATTTACAACCATTGATAAAGATAAACACAAGAGTAGATAAAATATGAAGGAAGATGTTTGACGTAAGAAGAGAGAGAGACAGTACTTTATCTCTGTTATCTGTCATATAACTAGTTTGTTAGTGTTGTTGAGTGGTGGAGTTGACCCCTCTAACCTCTCCCTCAGTCCTCCCTTTCTCCTTCACCCTCCCTCTCTCAATCATCCACACTACCTCTCTCCCTCAATCATCCTCCCTCCATCTCTCTCCCTCAATCATCCTCCCTCCTCCCTCAATCATCCTCTCGCCCTCCTCCCTCCTCTCCCTCATTTTCAATCTCTCTCCCTCCTGTCGCGCATTCCCTTTCCTCCCTCCCTTAGTTTCTTAGGGAGGTAGGGGGGTTACCGCGTAGCTCACTGGCGACAGCATTCGACTAAAATCTCAGGGGTCCCGGGTTCGATTTCCTGGCACAAAATGTATGGGCCAGTTCCCTTACACCGCTGTTGCCCCTGTACTCACCTAATTGTGGTTGCAGGAGTCAAGACTCAGCTCCTGGCCCCGCCTCTTCGCTGTCCGCTACTGGGTCTCTGCTCTCCCTGCTCCATGAGCTTTATCATACCTTATCTTAAAACTATGTATGGTTCCCGCCTCCACTATATCGTTCGCTAGACAATTCCACTTCCTGACTACTCTATGGCTGAAGAAATGCTTCCTAACATCCCTTTGACTCATCTGAGTCTTCAGCTTCCAGTTGTGTCCCCTTGTTTCTGTGTTCCCTCTCTGGAACATCCTGTCACTATCTACCTTGTCGATTCCCCGCAGTATTTTGTATGTCGTTATCATGTCTCCTCTTACCCTTCTATCCTCCAGTGTTGTTAGTCCTATTTCCCTCAACCTTTCTTTAATGGACAGTCCCCTGAGTTGTGGAACTAGCCTTGTCGCAAACCTTTGCACTTTCTCTAGTTTCTTGATATGCTTGACCAGGTGTGGGTTCCAGACTGGTGCTGCATACTCTAGTATGGGCCTGACGTACACGGTGTACAGTGTCTTGAACGATTCCTTGTTAAGGTAACGGAACGCTAATCTTAGGTTTGCCAGTCTTCCATATGCTGCCGCTGATGTGTGTTTCCGGAGACGTGCTTGGCGTTATACTCACCCCGAGGTCTTTCTCCTTTGACGAGGTTTGTAGCCTTTGTCCACCTAGCCTGTACTCTGTCGGCGGTCTTCTTTGCCCTTTTCCGATCTTCATGACTTTGCATTTGTGTGGTTACCCGCTGTTGTGGATCGCATCCTGGGACGACAGCTGGTTAGAAAACTCCAGTACTGGGTGTAAGAGACTCCAGTACTGTGTGAGAGACTCCAGTACTGTGTGAGAGACTCCAGTACTGTGTGTAGAGACTCCAGTACCTGCTGGAAGTACTCCAGTGTGGGATAAAAGGCAAACGTGCACCTAATACCGTTAAATCTCTCTCTCTCTCTCTCTCTCTCTCTCTCTCTCTCAGGATATGGTGTGTACACAATGTTGTGGGTGTACACACACACATTCTGGATATTTAACTTATAAACCATAAACGTTATCAGTGGATATTCTCAAATATATTTTCACAAGAGATCGAAACATTATACTCGCAGTCACATTTTTTTTTTGCCACAGTTTTAACCAGATACAGTGAGGAGACTTCAAGCGACGTTTCGCTCTCTTGTTTTGGATAACTAGAATTTTCAAAACGAGAGATGCCAAGCCAATGATGGCAGTCTTCGGGTCACTGGTTCTCTCTAGGCTGGAATACTGCTGTGTACTAACGTCCTCCTTCAAGGCAGGTGAAATTGCTGAGCTGGAGAATGTGCAGAGAACCTTCATAGCTCGTATAAACTCAAGGGCCTAGATTACTGACTGGCTTGGGCCAGTAGGTGACTTGAACCTGCCTACAATGGGCCAGTAGATCTGCAGTGCTGCTTTCTTATGTTTTTACTGGGAGTGCTTGAAGTCCCTAGGATTGTACTCCTTAGAACGTAGAAGAGAAAGATACATCAAAATCCACACCTGGAAGATACTGGAGGGATTGGTGACAAACCTGCACGCTGAAATTACTACTTATGAACACAAGAGGCTTCTCAGGCGGTGCTGAATACCTCCGGTGATAAGCAGGGCAGTGATGTCCTCACCTGTCTACGGTCGCAGGGTCGAATCTCCGCTCCTAGGAGGGAAGGTACGCGAGATTTTGTTCATGGTTAGGAAGAGTGTAACTCCTTGTACTAGAGAGTACTGGGACGGGCTGGTGTAAGTTTATTTAGGCACAGACACACATAAGTACAGTTAGTTATCTTACACTAATTACCCATCCAGGGAGGTTCCTTGATGCTGGTGATGGGCTCTTGATCTAGGGCATTGGATCTGTGCTCCGGTTCCCTGAATTAAGCCTGAATGTGCTGTATAATTCTTACGGGTTTAGTCTCCCCCATGATGAAAATAATAATCATATATAGTGTAAATTACCTAGG
>WNWK01002067.1:102500-140000 GCA_009830355.1 Cherax destructor
ACCTTAGCGAAGTGTAAGTTTAACAACCTTAGGGAAGTGTAAGTTTAACAACCTTAGGGAAGTGTAAGTTTAACAACCTTAGGGAAGTGTAAGTTTAACAACCTCAGCGAAGTGTAAGTTTAACAACCTTAGCGAAGTGTAAGTTTAACAACCTTAGGGAAGTGTAAGTTTAACAACCTTAGGGAAGTGTAAGTTTAACAACCTTAGGGAAGTATAAGTTTAACAACCTTAGGGAAGTGTAAGTTTAACAACCTTAGGGAAGTGTAAGTTTAACAACCTTAGGGAAGTGTAAGTTTAACAACCTCAGCGAAGTGTAAGTTTAACAACCTTAGGGAAGTGTAAGTTTAACAACCTTAGGGAAGTGTAAGTTTAACAACCTTAGGGAAGTGTAAGTTTAACAACCTTAGGGAAGTGTAAGTTTAACAACCTTAGGGAAGTGTAAGTTTAACAACCTTAGGGAAGTATAAGTTTAACAACCTTAGGGAAGTGTAAGTTTAACAACCTTAGGGAAGTATAAGTTTAACAACCTTAGGGAAGTGTAAGTTTAACAACCTTAGGGAAGTGTAAGTTTAACAACCTCAGCGAAGTGTAAGTTTAACAACCTTAGGGAAGTGTAAGTTTAACAACCTTAGGGAAGTGTAAGTTTAACAACCTTAGGGAAGTGTAAGTTTAACAACCTTAGGGAAGTGTAAGTTTAACAACCTTAGGGAAGTGTAAGTTTAACAACCTTAGGGAAGTATAAGTTTAACAACCTTAGGGAAGTGTAAGTTTAACAACCTCAGCGAAGTGTAAGTTTAACAACCTTAGGGAAGTATAAGTTTAACAACCTTAGGGAAGTGTAAGTTTAACAACCTTAGCGAAGTGTAAGTTTAACAACCTTAGGGAAGTGTAAGTTTAACAACCTTAGCGAAGTGTAAGTTTAACAACCTTAGCGAAGTGTAAGTTTAACAACCTTAGCGAAGTGTAAGTTTAACAACCTCAGCGAAGTGTTAAATTTACAACTTTGTTTACATTGCTTTTTCCGAGGATTCAGTGCTGTACCTTTGATGAGTTTCGAGAGTGTTTCTACTCAAGGAGACAGGCCTTGGGTCGGGCTCGTCTGGCTGCTTGCCTGGTCCACTAGGTTGTTGTTGCTGCTGGCGGCCCGCTGCCCTCTGGTACACTGGACTGTTGTTGCTGCTCTCTCACTCTCTCTCTCTCTCTCTCTCTCTCTCTCTCTCTCTCTCTCTCTCTCTATCCATATTCCGTCTTTTATTCCTTATTTTTATTACCCGTATACTTCCCCATTTCCTTCTATAACCTTTCCCTACCACGCCTACCGATTCACCCCTCCTTCCCCACCCCATGAGCCTTGTCCTCCCCCCATTCTACCCTCTCCCCACCCATTCTATCATCAGGGCAAATAGTGTACAGCAAGATGGATGGGGTAGGGAAGAAGGGGGTTGAGAGATGGGGAAGGTGAGAGGGGTAGTAACGTTGCCTGCTTAGAAGAAAGGGAAACTAGGTTCAACGAGGCTTAACGAGGGAGGGGAGGGGGTGATGCCCCTCCTCGAGTGTGTATGCATGTATGGTGTGTGTGTACTCACCTATTTGTGGTTGCAGGGGTCGATTCATAGCTCCTGGCCCCGCCTCTTCACTGATTGCTACTAGGTCCTCTCTCTCCCTGCTCCATGAGCTTTTATCAAACCTCGTCTTAAAACTATGTATGGTTCCTGCCTCCACTACGTCGTTTTCTAGGCTATTCCACTTCCTGACAACTCTATGACTGAAGAAATACTCATTAAAAGGTATACCTATCGTTGTTATACCAGGGATACCTATCATAAGGGATTCCTATCACTTTATAATTGGGATAACGTCCACAGCTTCTATTTTAATAGTTCATATATACCCTCCTTAATATAACTCATTCTCATAATATGGTATAAGTTAATATTAAGTGAACTGGGGAGGAAGAAAGTGCCAGGCACTGTCCTTGTACTAACTACCTGCCTAACGAGCGGGGGGGGCGTGGTTACCATTCGGTAAACTGTCATAAGTGCAGCCTCCCTGCTCCTCCCCATATACACACTGGCTCGGAGATCAGTGTGTCGCCAACGGGGAAGGACGTGAGCAGTTGCTCTGTCTCCATTAGCATAACCTTATATGCAAAACAAACACGGGGAGAATTGAATGATAGCTCTAGGTCTTTCATGTTGCAATCAACACATCAGGAATTTTCAGTGTTGCAGAAAAGAGGATAAAGTCCAAGCAAACACGTTCTTTTCTGTAACATTGCAAGCTCCTGAGGATGTGTTCATTGGAGTGTGAAAGGCCTAGAGCTATCATTCAACTTCCCCCCACCCCTGTGGTTGTTTTGCATCTTGTATCACTTGTTCGCGATTTTTGCAGTATCATTTTCAGGATTTAGAATTTCTGACCGTTGCCTTTTGTGAGTGGACTTTGTATTTGCTTAGCTATGTGGACTCAACCTATGCTAGGATGGAGAGTTGCCTAGCTAAGCGGATTCAACCTATGCTAAGAATGAAAGGATTGTCTTTAGTTTCCTAGTTGGTTCCTAGGCACATAATAATTGTCAACTTTGGGTGTGTTTGGGTGAGGGCAAGGGAGAATGGGAATGGAAGGAGGGGAGTGGGGAGTTGTGAGTGAGGGGGGAGGAGGGAGTGAAGGGATGTTTCATAGAAACAAACAAAAGAGACAGGCTCGTGGGGGCTTTTACTGTTGCGGGAGTTAAAAAAGATGTAGGTGTTGTAATATTGTTGACTCTCACTCTCTCTCTCTCTCTCTCTCTCTCTCTCTCTCTCTCTCTCTCTCTCTCTCTTCTCTCTCTCTCTCTCACTTTGTCTCTCTGACTTAATACTCTTTTTAGTTTTACAACAATAACAATAATAACAATCAAGAATAGCAGACGTGTGATGTTTAGTCTGGTGTCTGGTTCCCCTGAGGGCGTTGTAACTCTGCTATACTCTTGACTTTCACTAATACAACACCTGTTATCGCTAGGTAACGAGAGAGAGAGAGAGAGAGAGAGAGAGAGAGAGAGAGAGAGCGTACATGGAGAAGATAGATAACAGAGGAAAGTCTACACTGAGGCTATCAGCTCAAAATTATCTAGTTCTACCTAGATTAAGAACTATCGTTTGTACTCACCTACCTAGTTGTGGTTGCAGGGGTCGAGTCATAGTGTGTGTGTGGGTGTGTGAGAGAGAAGAGAGAGAGAGAGAGAGAGAGAGAGAGAGAGAGAGAGAGAGAGAGAGGAGAGAGAGAGAGAGGGAGAGAGAGAGAGGGAGAGAGAGAAAAAAAAACCCACTAATACTATTTATTCACATGTCTCTTGCACAGGATTCGACCCTAGTCCTTCGGTTGTGAGCCGCCTTCCACTGCACTACCAGCATACCAAGCCAAGGTGTAGGTGGTGGTACCTTTATAACTCTTAAAAACAGATCATCAGGGCTGGGTGATTTGCTGGGTTCTAATCTATTTAAGAAACATGTCGCTAGTGACTGCTATCTTTCACAAGTGATTGTCCTCTTGTATAATTTTGTATATCTGGAATTTCGTCAGTATCTTCCTGCGTAAAAAAACAGAGGACGTAATGACAGTTATTGTCGATTAACTACACTATATGTAACTATAGGTTAATTAACGTTAACCTGACCTGAAGCAAGAATCATTAATGTTATATTTGGATGTTGTTAGGTCGAGGGGGGGATAAATAGGGAGGCCTGGTGAAGGACAGGTCCCCGGGGGCGTTGACCCCCTGAATACCCTCCAGATCGACTCCAGATAGATAACTGAAATAAAACATACCTGGAGTGTACCTGGAGAGGGTTTCTGGGGTCAACGCTCCCGCGGCCCGGTCTGTGACCAGGCCTCATATAGTAAAGCTCCATCGACAACAATAAAATTTAAAGCAACATGAAAATTTCGAGTTTTGATGTTGACTCACTCCTTCACGAATGTCCCGGTTCGTAACATTCTTAGTTTCTTGAAAAAAACAACGCGAACCTGTGTGCGCGCGCAAACACACACATACACCATCACCCAATGTAAAGTGTAAAATAAATCCAGTGAGGAACAGGGGTGCGGTGGGGACAATAAGGGAACACTGTATCAATATCCGGAATCCCAGACTATTCAACATCTTACCAGAAGATATCAGAAACACTGCTGGAACAAGTGTAGAAGCCTTCAAGAGGGAACTGGACAAGTATCTTCACCAGGAGAAGATACTTGTGATGGATATATGGGGCAGGGGGCCTCCAGCAGCAACAGCCTGGTAGACCAGGCAAGCACCAGACGAGCCTGGCCCATGGCCGGGCTCCGAGAGTAGCTAAAGTCTCGAAACTCTTCAAAGGTAAAGGTACAACCACCGCCGCCGCACCAACCCTACTTGGAGGGTATTCCAGGGATCAACGCCCCCGCGGCCCGGTCCACGACCAGGCCTCCCGGTAGATCAGGGCCTGATCAACCAGGCTGTTACTGCTGGCCGCACGCAGTCCAACATACGAACCACAGCCCGGCTGATCTGGCACTGACTTTAGGTATCTGTCCAGCTCCCTCTTGAAGACAACCAGGGGTCTACTGGTAATGCCCCTTATGGCTGGTGGGAGGCTGTTGAGCAGTCGCTACTTTTCACCCTGGTGATGTAAGTGGTCTTGAAGACCAACACCCCTGGTGACGTGGTCTTGAAGACCAACACCCCTGGTGACGTGGTCTTGAAGACCAACACCCCTGGTGACGTGGTCTTGAAGACCAACACCCCTGGTGACGTGGTCTTGAAGACCAACAACCCTGGTGACGTGGTCTTGAAGACCAACACCCCTGGTGACGTGGTCTTGAAGACCAACAACCCTGGTGACGTGGTCTTGAAGACCAACAACCCTGGTGACGTGGTCTTGAAGACCAACAACCCTGGTGACGTGGTCTTGAAGACCAACAACCCTGGTGACGTGGTCTTGAAGACCAACAACCCTGGTGACGTGGTCTTGAAGACCAACAACCTGGTGACGTGGTCTTGAAGACCAACAACCCTGGTGACGTGGTCTTGAAGACCAACAACCCTGGTGACGTGGTCTTGAAGACCAACAACCCTGGTGATGTGGTCTTGAAGACCAACAACCCTGGTCTTGGAGGTCTGTCGAGTATTTGACGGATAAAGACCCTTGCCACGGGACCAACCGCACCAGTGAATGGATTCTTATAGTGGTCTCAGACCCGTGCCCAGGAAAGGTCTCCCAGGAGTATTAAATCCCCCCTTCTCCATTGGTCTGCTGAGGATAACAGACAGGTGCAGCACAAGAGTTTCACTCTGTGTAGAGCTTTATCATGTTTCACTCTGTGTAGAGCTTTACCATGTTTCACTCTGTGTAGAGCTTTATCATGTTTCACTCTGTGTAGAGCTTTATCATGTTTCACTCTGTGTAGAGCTTTATCATGTTTCACTCTGTGTAGAGCTTTATCATGTTCACTCTGTGTAGAGCTTTATCATGTTTCACTCTGTGTAGAGCTTTATCATGTTCACTCTGTGTAGAGCTTTATCATGTTGACTCTGTGTAGAGCTTTATCATGTTTCACTGTGTAGAGCTTTACTATGTTTCCCTCTGTGTAGAGCTTTATCATGTTTCCCTCTGTGTAGAGCTTTATCAAGTCATTGGTTTCTGCAGTAAGCGAATGTTTTCACAATAGAAGCCTACTAAAGCAACATTGCAATCTCTATTGATGCGACTTGTTAAAGCCCACTGTATGGGTGAAACAGCGTCAATAAAGTCACAATGCAGGAGCGAAACTTATCTCTGTCGTGTGTGTGTGGGACTTTTATTATTTACCCATAACAAAAGCCTCTTCACCTGATGCTTTTATTCAGGAGAATAGGGTCCTGGGGTCTGGTCAAGACCTGGTTTTGTGGCGAGTCGCTGCTGGTAGCAAGTGTCAGCAGCCCCCTGCCTGTGGGTGTTGTTGGGGCCCCTCCTACCCATGGGAGAGTAGGGGACTACTTGCCCATGAGTGGATAGGGGGACCCCCCTACCCATGGGTGGGAAGGGGACGACCAACCCATGTGTGAGGAGGGGACCACCTACCCATAGGCGGGGAGTGGCACACATACCTCAGGGTGGACTGGGGGCCCTCCTACCTATGGGTGAGAATTTGACCACATACCCCAGGGTGGGTAGGGGTTAGGTTTGAGATACCAGAAGAAAGGGTGAGAGAGGGAATGTTGCATTGTGGGGGTAGAGTGAGAGATGGGGAGAATGAGGAGATAGAGACGGGGGGAGTGAAGAGACTCAGCAGTGTTAAATATCTCTCAGGAAAAAGCAGGGGCGCCATGAGTACACTTAAGAGATAACACAATAAATGTAAGGGGCCCAAGACTTTTTTAGCACCCTCCATTCATAAAGGGAATTATCAGTATCATTAACATTAGATCCCTGGTTGCCTTCAAATCAGTTTCGGATCAGCCGGGATGTGGTTCATACGTGCGGCCAGCAGTAACAGTCTAGTTAGAAACACTGCGTGGGGATCTTCAAGAAGAAACTGGACAAGTACCTCCGGCAAGTGCCAGATGTGATGGAAATGCGAGCCGCCAGCAGTAATAGCCTGGCTGACTAGACCACCAGAGAAGCCTGGCTTGGCTGATGGAGTTTACCTGGAGGGGCTTCCGGGGGGTCAGCGCCCCCACGGCCCGGTCCCAGACCAGCCTCCTGGTTGCTGGTCTGATCGATCAATTTGTTAGTGACCTCCCCTGCTCCTCAGTACAACGTATGCACCACAGCCCGGCTCTTCAGGAAGATTATGTAGGCACAGGTACACATAAGTACAATTATCACAGTGTAAATTGCACAGGATAACCTCAAAAAGGTCAAAGTGACTTATTTCTTGAAACTCATGAGAGGACGCAAAAGAGACCTTGATCTACCAGGAGACCTGGTCTATGACCGACCCGCAGGGGCGTTGACCCGGAGAACATCCTTCAGGTATCCTTCAGGTAGCAGTGAGCTGTGCGGCACCCCAGCAGGAGGGTAGGGGAGGAGAGAAGGGGGATGGAGCAAATAGCGGAACGTAGGAACAGGTGAAAGGGGCATTATGTAGAGTGTAGAGGGTGAATGGGGCGCTGAGGACGGGGGATGTAATGGGGTATGGAGAGGGGAGGACAGGTATGGTAATGAGGGCAGTGAGGGGAGGGGGAGGGAGGGCGGAGTGGGAGAGGAGGGGATTGAGGGTAGTAGCGCCCCAGGGGAAAGGAATGGTCAAGTAGGTGTATAATTTGGGGGGCCCAGGGGACCTTGGGGGAGGGTTGTGTGTTGGGGGTTTCTGGGGGAATGGTGAAATGTTTGGGCGGGTGTGGCGGTAGGGGTGGTGGGGAGAGGGGAGGGATGGGGAAGGATTGGTATTAGGATGAAGGTGGGACAACCTGTCTCAGTGTTAGGCCTGTGCCTCGCCTGAGGACCACTCCTGACCCACGATGGAGTGGAAGGGTAGGGATGGAGGGGAGGGGATGTGGTGGAAGGGTAGGGATGGAGGGGAGGGGATGTGGTGGAGGGGTAGGGATGGAGGCAGGGGAATGAGATAACGAAGGTGTAGGTGAAAGGAAGACTTGAGGGCAAGGATGAAGGATAGATCTTGGATAGGGGAGAAAGGATTGGAATATCTGGGTTGGAGGGAGGTGTTCGGATGAAACGGATATGTGTGGAGTATATGGATGGATTAGGTGGATAGAGAAATAGGGGACCCCAACGGAAATAAATCACTGACTTCTTTTGTTATCCTAGATAATTTACATATATGTTACTATGTATAACTTATCACCTAAATTTGCATAACAGTACTTATATGTACCTGTGCCTAAATAAATTTACAAACTTAATCTCCCTTGTGTATGAGGGGGAGGGTGTTGAAAAGTCTTGGTACCCTTATACTTACTGAGTTCTCGTTTAGTGTACTCGTGACGCTCCTGCTTTTCACTGGGGGTATTTCGCGTCGTCTGCTAAGCCTCCTGGCTTTATAAAATGTTTTCAGTATATTGGTTTGAGCTTTTTTTGAGGTGAGTTCCTTCATTATCTTCCAGGTGTAAATTATGATATATCTTTCTCGCCTACGTTCCAAGGAGTAAAGTTTAAGGAATATCAAGCGTTTCCAGGACTTCAGATGAATGAGTGAATTTATAAGAGCTGCGAAGGTTCTCTGGACGTTCTCCGGCTCTGCGTGTCGCTCGCCTTGAAGGTGGCAGAGGATAGAGACGGGTAGTGTTTGGAAGGGTAGAGAGAGATAGGTTTTGGAAGGAGGGTAGAGAGTCTACTCGGAGTGTTCCGGGGGGTCAACGCCCCCGCGGCCCGATCCTAGACCAAGCCTTTGGTGGATCAGCTATATCCGTTGTTTTTAACGACAGTGCGATGACCCCGTCTACCTGGAGGGCATTCCAGGGATCAAAGTCCCCGCGGCCCGGTCTATGACCAGGCCTCCCGGTGGATCAGGGCCTGACCAACGAGGCTGTTACTGCTGGCTGCACGTAGTCCAACGTACGAACCACACCCCGGCTGATCCGGCACTGACTTTAGGTATCTGTCCAGCTCCCTCTTGAAGACAACCAGGGGTCTAGGATCCCTCTCCATAGAATATTTAAGGCAGGTGAGAGGCGTTTCTTGCAGTCCTTGATGAACGTTGAGTTACACAAGTCTGGGCTTGGGGCAGAGTGCGTACCTGGGGTTTGCCTCGAGTTTCTCCTGGAGGTCACCAGTCCTCCAGAAGAGGAGGCCCGGTCCTAGACCAGGTCTCCAGGTTGCTGGCCTGATTGATCGAGCTGTTAGTACCTACCGTCTGCAGTCCAACGTATGCAACACAACCTGGCTGATCAGGAACTGAAGACAGCTAGGTGGTTGTTGACAATATCCGTTATGCATAAAGGGAGGTCTTTGAAGAGTCGTTGTTCCTTAACATTTACTGAGTTCTCTATCAGTGTACTCATCGCTCCACTGCCTTCAATGCAGATATCTTGCACCGGCTGATTACCTCAGACTCCTCATCTTCTGCCGTTCTTTTCTATATCGGACTGAAGAAGCCACTGGCTGGCGAAACGTTCCCACAATAAACATACCCAAATATTGCACAAGTGTGTTATTTGCCATCTCTGTACATTCTCCAGCTCAGCAATTTCACCTGCCTTGAAGGAGGCCGTTATTACACAGCAATTTCCAGTCTAGAGAGAACCAGTGACCTGAAGAGTGTCATCAGTGGCTTGGCACCCCTTGTTCTGATGGTTCTAGTCATCAATAATGTGTCATCAGTGGCTTGGCATCCCTTGTTCTGAAGCTTCTAGTTATCAATAAAGTGCTATCAGTGGCTTAGCATCCCTTCTTCTGAAGGTTCTAGTTACCAACAATGTCATCAGTGGTTTGTCATCCCTTGTTCTGAAGGTTCTACTCATCAATAAAGTGTCATTACTGGCTTGGCATCCCTTGTTCTGAATGTTCGAGTCATCAATAAAGTGTCATCACTGGCTTGGCATCCCTTGTTATGAAGGTTCTAGTTATCAATAAAGTGTCATCAATGGCTTGGCATCCCTTGTTATGAAGGTTCTAGTCATCAATAAAGTGTTATCATTGGCTTGTCATCCCTTCTGAAGGTCCAGTGGGTTTATGCCATAAATATCGTAGCCAGTGACGGTATTTTGAATTTCGTTCACAAAAACTGCTTTCAGATTGTCGACCCTCAGTCTGTTGAATAACTCGCTGAACACAGCCATATTGAGACCAGTGTTTTACCCATAGTATCTCACTCTGGTGAACTACATTTTGGTGACTTGTACTCCAGGATGATGGTTCATGAGGTGGAATAGTGAGTGAAAGGGTAAGGTCGCAGATCATGCGCTGTGAGCACTTTCCAGATCATGCGCTGTGAGCACTTTCCAGATCATGCGCTGTGAGCACCTTCCAGATCATGCGCTGTGAGCACCTTCCAGATCATGCGCTGTGAGCACCTTCCAGATCATGCGCTGTGAGCACCTTCCAGATCATGCGCTGAAATACCTGTAAATCCTTCCGTACCAACATTCGCTTCCTACCGTATAACCTAATATATTATGAATTATTATTATTATTATTCATGAGGGAGGGCAACAACCATTGGGAATGAGATGTACTCATGTTTCATCCAAAGGTGACTCCATATTCCATGGATGAAGAGACCTTCAGCATCCAGCCCCTCCTTCCCGTGGAAGGAAGAGCTCTTCTCCTAGAAGGGAGAAGAGCTCCCCCTGGCATAGAGAAGAGCTCCTCCCTTGAATGGAGAAAACCTCCTCCCTGGAAGGGAGAAGAGCTCCTCCCTGGAAGGGAGAAGACCTCCTCCCTGGAAGGGAGAAGACCTCCTCCCTGGAAGGGAGAGCAGGAAAGAAGAACTGAAAAAGAAGGTTAGAGTTACTGATACTTTCATTTCACCATATTTGGGTCTCTGCTCTTCCCTCCTTCAGGGACCCACAACCCACTTCCCTACCACCTCCTGTGGTGCTGAGCCCAGGGGCGGATCTACTATGAAACTAACAAAGATTAAGCTTCAGGGCCCCTAATCCCGGAGGGGCCCCAGAAACCACTTTAGTTCACATTGCTTAAAAAAAATTGGGTCTACTGTGTGATAAGGGATTTAAAAAATAATAATAATATAGTGTAATTCAATACAAAATAATGGTTAAAATAAAAATGATTAAAGTATGATATAGGCTGCCGTTGCTGGTTGCCAAGGTGACCCCCATAACAGTTCAAGCCTCAGGGTCACAGTGATGTAGGTCCGACACTGTGGTGAGACGCGATGGGGAATATCTCAAGCTGTGGTGAGAAACACGATGATAATAAGGGACGATTGGAGAGTATATGTTGAAGGTGACGTCTGGCAGCGCGGCGGAGCTGGCTTTCACTTTCCAGTCGCTGCCAGACACACGAGTCGCATTATCTTGAAAAATCAAAGGAATGCATCATGAATCCCGTTCATGTTAGGCTGATTGGTGCTTCACTAGCAGATGCTGGTATCGCAGTGGATGTACGCGGGTGAAAAAAGAAGCGGTAGAGGTCATATTGGGTGTAAAAGAGGAAATAAGATGAGAGCAGCCAGCCTGGATATCGCAAGTCAACAAGACAGGCGGCACTTTCTCCATTGTCGCTGCCAGAGCCCCTTCACTACCCCGGTACCCCCAGACTACCCTCACTACCCCGGTACCCCCAGACTACCTTCTCTACCCCGGTACCCCCAGACTACCTTCACTACCCCGGTACCCCCAGACTACCTTCACTACCCCGGTACCCCCAGACTACCTTCTCTACCCCGGTACCCCCAGACTACCTTCTCTACCCCGGTACCCCCAGACTACCTTCACTACCCCGGTACCCCCAGACTACCTTCTCTACCCCGGTACCCCAGACTACCATCACTACCCCGGTACCCCCAGACTACCTTCTCTACCCCGGTACCCCCAGACTACCTTCACTACCCCGGTACCCCCAGACTACCTTCTCTACCCCGGTACCCCCAGACTACCTTCACTACCCCGGTACCCCCAGACTACCTTCTCTACCCCGGTACCCCCAGACTACCTTCACTATCATGGGACCCCCAGACTACCTTCACTACCATGGGACCCCCAGACTACCTTCACTATCATGGGACCCCAGACTACCTTCTCTACCTGGTACCCCAGACTACCTTCACTACCCCGGTACCCCCAGACTACCTTCTCTACCCCGGTACCCCCAGACTACCTTCACTACCCCGGTACCCCCAGACTACCTTCTCTACCCCGGTACCCCCAGACTACCATCACTACCCCGGTACCCCCAGACTACCTTCTCTACCCCGGTACCCCCAGACTACCTTCACTATCATGGGACCCCCAGACTACCTTCACTACCATGGGACCCCAGAGTACCTTCACTACCCGGGACCCCAGACTACCCTCACTACCCCGGTACCCCCAGACTACCTTCACTACCATGGGACCCCAGACTACCTTCACTACCCTGGTACCCCCAGACTACCTTCACTACCCCGGTACCCCCAGACTACCTTCTCTACCCCGGTACCCCCAGACTACCTTCTCTACCCCGGTACCCCCAGACTACCATCTCTACCCCGGTACCCCAGACTACCTTCACTACCCCGGTACCCCAGACTACCTTCTTTTACCCCGGTACCCCAGACTACCATCACTACCCCGGTACCCCCAGACTACCTTCTCTACCCCGGTACCCCCAGACTACCTTCACTACCCCGGTACCCCCAGACTACCTTCTCTACCCCGGTACCCCCAGACTACCTTCCCGTCGACTACACTCCCGGTACCCCCAGACTACCTTCACTACCCCGGTACCCCCAGACTACCTTCACTACCCCGGTACCCCCAGACTACCTTCTCTACCCCGGTACCCCCAGACTACCTTCTCTACCCCGGTACCCCAGACTACCATCACTACCCCGGTACCCCCAGACTACCTTCTCTACCCCGGTACCCCCAGACTACCTTCACTATCCCGGTACCCCCAGACTACCTCTCTACCCGGTACCCCAGACTACCTTCACTACCCCGGTACCCCCAGACTACCTTCTCTACCCCGGTACCCCCAGACTACCTTCTCTACCCCGGTACCCCCAGACTACCTTCACTATCATGGGACCCCCAGACTACCTTCACTACCATGGGACCCCCAGACTACCTTCACTATCATGGGACCCCCAGACTACCTTCTCTACCCCGGTACCCCCAGACTACCTTCACTACCCCGGTACCCCCAGACTACCTTCACTACCCCGGTACCCCCAGACTACCTTCTCTACCCCGGTACCCCCAGACTACCTTCACTACCCCGGTACCCCAGACTACCTTCTCTACCCCGGTACCCCCAGACTACCTTCACTACCCCGGTACCCCCAGACTACCTTCTCTACCCCGGTACCCCCAGACTACCTTCACTACCCCGGTACCCCCAGACTACCTTCTCTACCCCGGTACCCCCAGACTACCTTCACTATCATGGGACCCCCAGACTACCTTCACTACCATGGGACCCCAGACTACCTTCACTACCCGGACCCCAGACTACCCTCACTACCCCGGTACCCCCAGACTACCTTCACTACCATGGGACCCCAGACTACCTTCACTACCCTGGTACCCCGAGACTACCTTCACTACCCCGGTACCCCCAGACTACCTTCACTACCCCGATACCCCCAGACTACCTTCACTACCCCGGTACCCCCAGACTACCTTCACTACCCCGGTACCCCCAGACTACCATCACTACCCCGGTACCCCCAGACTACCTTCACTATCATGGGACCCCCAGACTACCTTCACTACCCCGGGACCCCCAGACTACCATCACTACCCCGGGACCCCCAGACTACCTTCACTAGCCCGGGACCCCTAGTCCCCCAACCATCACCACCCGGGACCCCCAGACTGGAGAAAATCCAGTGAAATACGGATAAGAGGAGACACAAGCGGATAAGGAGACGGATGTCCCTGTGACCCTGCAGGTCATCATGTTGGGCCACGCCTCCGGGGGTTAAGACAGAAAGAATTAAAGACTTGTTCAAGAGAGCTGGGAAGCTGTGCTACGCTTGACTGCAGTTCAAGTTTCATAATGCAAAGCTTCGCTAAGATATACTTTTAATATACCTTTATGATTTATTGTACACCCGGATAATTGCATTGTTTAGTGTTACAGCATTATTTATGACAGTGAACACACATTTTATCGCATATATATATATATATATATATATATATATATATATATATACGATGAACGTATAAATTTTATTTGTAAGTAATGTTTGCATATATACATTTCATATCAATGGGAAGTACGGTGGCTGCATTTCGAAAGTATGGTGTGGATGGCGCGGTTCAGTGGGTCACACTGAATCATACTAGTGTGTGTGTGTGTACTCACCTATTTGTACTCACCTATTTGTGGTTGCAGGGGTCGAGTCATAGCTCCTGGCCCCGCCTCTTCACTGATTGCTACTAGGTCCTCTCTCTCCCTGCTCCATGAGCTTTATCAAACCTAGTCTTAAAACTATGTATGGTTCCTGCCTCCACTATGTCGCTTTCTAAGCTATTCCACTTCCTGACAACTCTATGACTGAAGAAATACTTCCTAACATCCCTTTGACTCATAGGAGTCTTCAACTTCCAATTATGACCCCTTGTTTCTGTGTCCCCTCTCTGGAACATCTTGTCTCTGTCCACCTTATCTATTCCTCGCAGTATTTTATATGTCGTTATCATGTCTCCCCTAACCCTCCTGTCCTCTAGTGTCGTCAGGCCGATTTCCCTTAACCTTTCTTCGTAGGACAATCCCCTTAGCTCTGTGTGTGTGTGTGTGTGTGTGTGTGTGTGTGTGCGTGTGCGTGTGCTGGAAACACTACCTGTAAGTTTATTTAGGCACAGGTAAACATAAGTACAGATATAATGTAAATCACCTAGGATAACCCCCCCCCACACACAAAAAAAAAGTCAGTGACTTATTAGCACTGTGGTTGTTGTACAAGTGGATATAAACGGCGCTCCTCAGGGGTCAGTATTGGAACCTCTGGTGTCTCACAACATGCATAAAGGACATAGATGAAGGAATAAATGGCTACATCAGGAAGCTTGCTGGTGATAATGATGGAAATCATTTCCATCAAGGGCACTAGAGGGTCAGAGGATGACTTGGATAGGTTAATGTTGTCCTCGGAGAAGTGGCAGATGCAACTCACTGTGGACATTGTAGAGTTCTGACTTGGGAAAAGAAAATAACTGTAACACTAGCTGAATAATGTAGATCTCAATCACTGAATTATAGAAAAAAAAAGAATTATTATTTTTGGTTAGCAGTAATATATAGCCAAGACGACAGTGTGTAAGTGTTTGCAAAAAAAAAAAATATAATAGAATTTTTGGCTTCAAATGAAGAAATACAAATACTAGGAGTCCTGAGGTTATAGTTCAACTTTATATATCTATGGTAAGGGTTCCTTTAGATTACGCTGCGCAGTTCTGGTCTTCGTTTTAACGGACATAATGCTATGGGAAACATACAGAGAAGGATGACGAACTTGATACCTGTGTCAGACACGTCTTGTCTTCTCTGGGTTACTCTACGTTTTTGTGTGGGGGGGGGGGAACAGCTGTTGTATTGACAACTAAATATTACATAAATATCAAATATCTTCGTTCTTATACATAAACGGTAAGTATACACCTAAGTGTATATCTAATTGTATGTGAACAGAGAATAAATACATTTTACTTTGTTTGTTTATATGTATCTTCCAGGTCGATTGGGGTGGGTCACATCCTGGGGACAAAATTAACCTAAGTTACCCGAAATACTATGCATAACCAGGGGCTTTCTGTATAGTATGTCATCGATGTCAGCTATGGTCTGCATAAGTTGTTCAACTGCCTCTCAGGGGGATTACCAAGAGACCCCTGCCTCTCTTCAAGAGGAAGCTGGACACATACCTGAAATCAGTACCCGACCAGCCGGACTATGGTTCGTATGTCGGCTTGCGAGCGGATAGCAGTAACAGCCTGGTTAATAAGGCCCTGATCCATCACGAGGCCTTGTCATGGACCGAGCCACGGGGGCGTTGACCCCCGGAACACCCTCCAGGTATACTTGTAGAAATAACGATTATTATTATTATTATTATTATTATTATTATCTTTAAGCATTTTTAGCATCCACTCTGATTAGGTTCCGCATAACTAATGTTTCTCTCGGGTTTAGCACATTACACTTGTCAACACTGAGAGGCGTGATGAATTGGACACCTGTGCAACACCTGAGTATCTTTATTCTGTAGACGTATCGCCCACCAGTGGCTTTATCAGTACAATACAGATGAGTGGAGAGGTAGATGAGGTAATCAGTCCCAGAACCTAGCAGCTGGTGTTCACTACTGTAGTCTGGAGATTCAATACTAGGCTGTGGGACTGATTACTTCATCTACTTCCTCTCCAGTCTTATGTATTGTATTGATAACGCCACTGGTGGGCGAAACGTCTACAGAATAAAGATACCCAGATGTTGCATAGGTGTCAAATTCATCACCTTGTCGGTATTGTATACCAGTGATAAACTCTGTCTTGGTCTCTCTCTCACCATCAGTGATATACACACTGAGAAACATCTCTCACCACCACTGATATACACACACTGAGAAACATCTCTCACCACCAGTGATATACACACACTGAGAAACATCTCTCACTACTGATATACACACACTGAGAAACATCTCTCACCACCAGTGATATACACACACTGAGAAACATCTCTCACCACCAGTGATATACACACACTGAGAAACATCTTTCACCACCAGTGATATACACACACTGAGAAACATCTCTCATCACCAGTGATATACACACACTGAGAAACATCTCTCACCACTCAGTAGAAATTTACTCAGACTCCTGAAGCTGCTGTTGTCCTCAGTAACCTTTCTTGTGGTCTTATTTTTTATTAAGGCATTTATGATGAAGCCTTTTAACTCCATTACTGTATAATGTTGTGTTATGCTGGGCTAGAGGAGGGAGGGGGCCTTTTTCCTAGGATTTTCTACGCTTATTTACACTTTTTTTTACACTTATTTACACTTTTCTACTCTTATCTACACTTATTTACACTTTTCTACTCTTATCTACACTTACACTTTTCTACTCTTATCTACACTTATTTACACTTTTCTACTCTTATCTACACTTATTTACACTTTTCTACTCTTATCTACACTTATTTACACTTTTCTACTCTTATCTACACTTATTTACACTTTTCTACTCTTATCTACACTTGTCATCAAACTAGTTGTATGAGCTGTCATGGGCCAGTGAAAGGTCTGAGGTGCAGAATGCCAAAGGTCAGTGTAGAAAGTCAAGAGATTAATGTGGAAAGTTAAAAGGTCGATGTAAAAAGCTAAAGGTCAGTGTAGAAAGTCAAAGGTGGGTGGAGAAAGTCAAAGATCGGCGTAGAGAGAGAGTCAAAGGTCGGTGGAGAAAGTCAAAGATCGGCGTAGAGAGAGTCAAAGGTGGGTTGAGAAAGTCAAAGATCAGCGTAGAGAGAGTCAAAGGTCGGTGGAGAAAGTCAAAGGTTAATGGAGAAAGTGACGAGTAAATGAAAGAGAAAGTGATGGAGCAATAAAGAAAGATGTGAAGGGGCACTGGAGGAGAAAGTGAGGATACAGCGGTGGAGAAAGTGTTAGCGCACTGGGATAGCCAATGAACTCCCTCGAGCCGACACTGTAAGTCACACACACACACACACACACACACACACACACACACACACACACACTGACCTTGTTTTATCCTGTGAATGGATGCATAGTGTCAGTACACAAATAACCCGCACATAGGATAGAGAGAGGAGCTTACGACGACGTTTCGGTCTGACTTAGACCGATGTAAATGGTCCAAGACGGACAGAAACGTCGTGGTAAGCTCCTCTCTCCTATGAGCGGGTTATTTGTGTATTGTTCCACTAACTGTAACGTGTCTTTTGTTATTCATAGTGTTAGTGTTTTATTAGTCTAGAATAGTGACACCTAGGATACTGAGACACATGTACAACACCTGGGTATCTTTATTGATGAATATGATGTGTATGTAACACCTCGGTATCTTGATGAATATGACGTGTGTACAACACCTGGGTATCTTTATTGATGAATAAGACGTGTATGTAACACCTGGGTATCTTGATGAATATGACGTGTGTACAATACCTGGGTATCTTTATTGATGAATAAGACGTGTATGTAACACCTGGGTATCTTGATGAATATGACGTGTGTACAACACCTGGGTATCTTTATTGATGAATAAGACGTGTATGTAACACCTCGGTATCTTGATGAATATGACGTGTGTACAACACCTGGGTATCTTTGTTGATGAATATGATGTGTGTGCAACACCTGGGTATCTTTGTTGATGAATATGATGTGTGTGCAACACCTGGGTATCTTTGTTGATGAATATGACGTGTGTGCAACACCTGGGTATCTTTTTGATGAATATGACGTGTGTGCAACACCTGGGTATCTTTGTTGATGAATATGATGTGTGTGCAACACCTGGGTATCTTTATTGATGAATAAGACGTGTATGTAACACCTGGGTATCTTTATTGATGAATATGACGTGTGTACAACACCTGGGTATCTTTATTGATGAATATGACGTGTGTACAACACCTGGGTATCTTTATTGATGAATATGACGTGTGTGCAACACCTGGGTATCTTGATGAATATGACGTGTATACAACACCTGGGTATCTTTATTGATGAATATGACGTGTGTGCAACACCTGGGTATCTTTATTGATGAATATGACGTGTATACAACACCTGGGTATCTTTATTGATGAATATGACGTGTGTGCAACACCTGGGTATCTTGATGAATATGACGTGTATACAACACCTGGGTATCTTTATTGATGAATATGACGTGTGTGCAACACCTGGGTATCTTGATGAATATGACGTGTATACAACACCTGGGTATCTATTGATAAGACGTGTATGTAACACCTGGGTATCTTGATGAATATGACGTGTATACAACACCTGGGTATCTTTATTGATGAATATGACGTGTATACAACACCTGGGTATCTTTGTTGATGAATATGACGTGTATGTAACACCTGGGTATCTTTATTGATGAATAAGACGTGTATGTAACACCTGGGTATCTTGATGAATATGACGTGTGTACAACACCTGGGTATCTTTATTGATGAATAAGACGTGTATGTAACACCTGGGTATCTTGATGAATATGACGTGTATACAACACCTGGGTATCTTTATTGATGAATATGACGTGTATACAACACCTGGGTATCTTTATTGATGAATATGACGTGTATGTAACACCTGGGTATCTTTATTGATGAATAAGACGTGTATACAACACCTCGGTATCTTGATGAATATGACGTGTGTACAACACCTGGGTACGTTTATTGATGAATATGACGTGTGTGCAACACCTGGGTATCTTTGTTGATGAATATGACGTGTATGTAACACCTGGGTATCTTTATTGATGAATAAGACGTGTATGCAACACCTCGGTATCTTGATGAATATGACGTGTGTACAACATCTGGGTATCTTTATTGATGAATATGACGTGTGTGCAACATCTGGGTATCTTTATTGATGAATATGACGTGTGTGCAACACCTGGGTATCTTTATTGATGAATATAACGTGTGTGCAACACCTGGGTATCTTTATTGATGAATATGACGTGTGTGCAACACCTGGGTATCTTTATTGATGAATATGACGTGTGTGCAACACCTGGGTATCTGCAGTAGAGATGTATAAACGATGTCATCAGTCCATCACCCAATACACGTCTCCAACAACAGTACTATATTGAACTCGGGTACTGCTGAAGCCGCCACGGTGTTGTGACTTAATGTAGAGTGGAGGAGAAAGTGAGAGGGCTGGAAGGTGTTAGTGTTGCTGAGAGTGAAAGTTATCACTGGAGGGAACAGGTGAGGCAAACAAGGAACCTGGCTATCATGTGAAGCAATCAATCAGGTGAGGCAAACAAGGAACCTGGCTATCATGTGAAGTAATCAATCAGGTGAGGCAAACAAGGAACCTGGCTATCATGTGAAGTAATCAATCAGGTGAGGCAAACAAGGAACCTGGCTATCATGTGAAGTAATCAATCAGGTGAGGCAAACAAGGAACCTGGCTATCATGTGAAGTAATCAATCTTTGGATTTATTAAGCCGCTGGTGGGAACAACATTCCTTAGGTTAGG
This sequence comes from Cherax destructor, assembly GCA_009830355.1. Taxonomy (NCBI): domain Eukaryota; kingdom Metazoa; phylum Arthropoda; class Malacostraca; order Decapoda; family Parastacidae; genus Cherax; species Cherax destructor. Next base: position 122,335 of record WNWK01002067.1, read on the forward strand.
TTCGTCAAGGACCAGGAGAGAAGTGTTCCCCGACGCGAGTCAGTCGTATGATGACCCACAGCTGTAGCTTTTGGTCACCTGACCGAGGCTTTCCGCTACCTTACTGGCCCACCCCTTTAAATATTAGTTATATTTCGTTGAATCAGCTCAACTAAAGTTACACACACGTCTCTCATACACTTGTGAGGGGTTATATAATTCACAACATAAAGAGTAATATACAATAGCCACAAGCTGATGAATGGGACACTTGTGACTTACTTGGCTAATTTACATTGCTAAAACCTTTTCTACTGCGCAGCAGGACTCTGCAGTCGAATATGAAGTCCACTTTGATACTGGAGATATTGAAATATATATATATATATATATATATATATATATATATATATATAAAGGCTGACTCAACATATTATTATGACCTACTTCCGCTAGTGGGCCTCGCCCACCTGTGGTGCCGTCTCCAGCTGCTGCAGCTCACCACTGCTTCCAGTATATAAGTCTTCACTCTTATGTATCTGTTTTAACGCTAAGGGACTGAACACTTTAAAATTACTCTTCCACTTTTCATATGTATTCGACTGAAGAAGCCTGCTGTGCAGGTGATACGTTTCAGCACTATACATACCCAAGTGTTGCATATATATCTTATTCATAAACCTATCAGTATAATGATACATATATCCTATAATTCTAAGCCAATTCCGAGGGTACAAATTCATGGCGTTTATCCTATCCTCGTAGGGAAGACTTACGATAACGGCGTCAACTTCATTAACCTTCTCTGTATGTTTCCCAGCGCATTTATCTTTATTCTGTAATACGGAGACCAGAACTGTGCAGCGTAATCTAAAGAAGACTTAAGGATATATGAAGTTGAAGTGTAACGTGACGAATTCTGTTACTTATGTATATACTTGTTGATATGAAGCCAAGAATTATATTAGCTTGTTTGTAAGAGAGAGAGAGAGAGAGAGAGATACAAAGATTGACCTAGAATTTGTAAACAGAGAGAGAGAGAGAGAGCGATTAAAAAAATCGTGTAAAACGAAGAAAGTTGAAATACTGGAATTGTGACAAATTTCTTTTCGTATAATAAATATTGAATATACATCATACAAGGAAGTATTCATCGCAGAACATATACAATATACGTTCTTAGGTTAGTTTAAAAAGGTTAAAACTGTCTGATCTGGTTTAGATTAGTTTTGCAAGGTAATACTTATCGTGTGTCACAATCACCAAGATACAGAGTAAGCAACTAGCAAGCAAACACACAGACTTAAGTTTGTATATATCTATGTTGACTTCCTGGATGATATACTAGGAAGAACCTCGAGTGTACAGAGTTAGAGGCGCAACCCTGGCGTGGCAACTGTGTGAGGCAGCAGCAACAGCATCACCACCAACAACACCAGCAGCACCACAACAACACCAGCAGTAGCAGCACCACCGACAACAACAGCAGTAGCAGCACAACCACCAGCAGTAGCAGCACTCACCACCAGCATCAGCAGCAGAAGCACCACCAACAGCAGCAGTAGCACCACCACCACCAGCAGTAGCAATATCACCACCACCAGAAGTAGCAATATCACCACAAGTAGCAGCACCACCACCACAGCAGCACCACCAGCAACAGAAGCACCACCACCACCAGCAGCACCACCACCACCACCAGTAGTACTATCAGCAGCACCACCACCACCATCACCACTGCCACCACCAGTAGTAGAAATAGTAGAAGGAAGAGTAGTAACCCTTCCCCTCCCTCCCTCCCCCCCTCAACCTTCTTCCCCCTCCCCTTCCCTCACCGTCCCAGCTCTTCAACACAGTAATCGACCACGAAAAAAAATATCAGTCACACCAAGAGAAGTCTATATTAAATAAATGACCAAACGTTGGAACTAACATCAGTGTAACGGAGAGAGAGGAAAAAAATCCGGAGTTAAACCAACAAACATAAACAAACAAACTTATATAAACGCCCTGGCTAAATATCCTCTGATGTCCTCTTCCAATTTTTATTTACCAACCAAAAATATTTGCAGGTAAGTTATATATATATATTTTTTTTCGAAGTTCCTGTGGGCTTTAATTATTATTACGATTGGGTATTTTTTTTCTGTGAGGAATTTGATTTTTTTTGGTTACATTGCGAATCATTGAGAAATTTGGAAAAAGCCGGTACGACAGTTTTAACATCGTCTCTGGCAGTGCTCAGATCTCAACACTAAAGTGTCGCTGCCGGACATACAATTAAATGCATTTCTGTGACTTAAATATATATACAGTATATATATATATATATATATATATATATATATATATATATATATATATTCAGCACAACCGACCTCCATTATCAAGAAAATCGTCCATTGTACAAATAATATATATTCGCAAATTTATTATTTTGCAAATGCTTCGCCACTAACTCCATGGATTTTTTTGGCTAATGTTTATCTTGTATATGTAGTACAGATGTTTATATGTTAATGTCGCCACACAAAAAATGTTGATTATCATTCATTGTTGACAAGAAACATTCACTCCGCTGACTCACATTTCCCGCCAAAAAAAATAATGGCGTCGTTCCCGCGCAAAAGTGACGGTGTTCCCGCGCAAAAGTGATGGTGTTCCCGCGCAAAAGTGAGGGTGTTTCCCGCGCAAAAGTGACGGTGTTCCCGCGCAAAAGTGAGGGCGTTCCCACACAAAAGTGACAGCGTTCCCGCGCAAAAATGGCAGCGTTCCCGCGCAAAAGTGACAGCGTTCCCGCGCAAAAGTGGCAGCGTTCCCGCGCAAAAGTGGCAGCGTTCCCGCGCAAAAGTGACAGCGTTCCCGCGCAAAAGTGGCAGCGTTCCCGCGCAAAAGTGGCAGCGTTCCCGCGCAAAAGTGACAGAGTTCCCGCGCAAAAGTGGCAAGGTTCCCGCGCAAAAGTGGCAAGGTTCCCGCGCAAAAGTGACAGAGTTCCCGCGCAAAAGTGGCAAGGTTCCCGCGCAAAAGTAACGGCGTTCCCGCACAAAGTACGACACCTGACCGTACTGTGACCTTGTTGGAAAAAACCTTTGCTGCCACACAGGTGGGTGGACCAGGAAGCTGTAGTGGGAGAAAGAGGTGACCTTCCTGGGTCACTGGGAGAGAGGTGACCTTCGTGGGGTCACTGGGAGAGAGGTGACCTTGCTGGGGTCACTGGGAGAGAGGTGAACTTTCTGGGGTCACTGTGAGAGAGGTGACCTTCCTGGGGTCACTGAGAGAGAGGTGACCTTTATGGGTAACTGTGTGAGAGGTGACCTTCCTGGGGTCTATGGGAGACAGAGGTGACCTTGCTGGGTCACTGGGAGACAGAGGTAACCTTCCTGGGTCACTGGGAAATAGAGGTGACCTTCCTGGGTCACTGGGAGACAGAGGTGACCTTGCTGGGGGTCACTGCTCGCCACCAAGGTTGACCCCAGATGAGTGACGTTGCACCTCCAAGGAAAGTGTGCTCACGCGCGGGAGAGACAGAGCGAAAGACTTTGAAAGGTCAGTGTATTTTACGCTTATATATATATATATATATATATATATATATATATATATATATATATAAAAATATATATATTATATATATATATATATATATATATATATATATATATATATATATATATATATATATATATATATATATATATATATAAACCCCCTCAAGGTCTATATACAATGAGGCATATAAACCTTGAGGGAGAGATTTCTGGTTCACAGCCTTGAGACACTCAGCTTGACAAGAGTCTCCGTCTTGTTACCGTGAAGATTGTGTGTGTGTGTGTACTCACCTAATTGTGGTTGTAGGGGTAGAGTCATAGCTCCTGGCACCGCCTCTTCACTTGTCGCTACTAGACCACTCTCCCTGCTCCATGAGCTTTATCATCATACCTGTGTGTGTCTTGATACCAATGAACACACACACACACACACACACACATACAGGATGTTCCAGAGATGGGACACAGCAACAAGGGGACACAGTTGGAAGTTGAAGACTCAGATAAATCACAGGGATGTTAGGAAGTATTTCTTCAGTCACAGAGTGGTCGGGAAGTGGAACAGTCTGGGAAGTGATGTAGTGGAGGCAGGATCCATACATAGCTTTAAGAAGAGGTATGATAAAGCTCATGGAGCGGGAAGAGTGACGAGTAGCGACCAGTGAAGAGGCTGGGCCAGGAGCTGTGAATCGACCCCTGTAACCACAACTAGGTGAGTACATACACAGGCAGATTCCATACATATCTTTAAGGAGAGGTATGATAAAGCTCATGGAGCATGGAGCGTGACCCAGTAGCGGCCAGTGAAGAGGCGGGGCCAGGAGCTATGACTCGACCCCTGCAACCACAACTAGGTGAGTACACACACATACGAGCTATGCGGGGCCAGGAGCTATGACTCGACCCCTGCAACCACAACTAGGTGAGTACACACAGAGAGGACAAAGGGATGTTAGGAAGTATTTCTTCAGCCATAGAGTAGTCAGGAAGTGGAATAGTCTAGCAAGTGATGTAGTGGAGGCAGGAACCATACATAGCTTTAAGACGAGGTATGATAAAGCTCATGGAGCAGGGAGAGAGAGGACCCAGTATATATATATATATATATATATATATATATATATATATATATATATATATATATATATATATATATATATATACTATATATATATACGAGTGAGAGAGTAAGCTTGTACAAGAGAATTATGTAAAAATAACAAACTTATGGGAGAAAGTTGGAGAGTGTTAGTATTCCGTCATGGGCAGGGAGAACGAGAGTGAAAGTTCTTTAACAGAGAGAGAGAGAAAGTGGAGGGAGGTTTTGAGAAACGGGAAATTAGCGAGGGGGAAAAGACAGAATGGAGAAATACGAGAGATAAAGTGGAGAAAGAGACGAAGAGCATATATAACAGAGGCAGGATATATTGGAGAAACACCGCAGGAAAAAAAATATGGGGGAAAAATGATATATAAGATAGCAGGAGAAAGATAGAGATAAAGAGAGAGAGAAAAATGCATCAGGGGAAAGTTAAAGAAAGTCGGAGATTATTGTGGTCTTCAAACAAGACCATTTAACATGGTTAATCCTCTTTATATTCATCTTCCATTATCAAGTTGTCAGTGTTAACTTGTCAGTGTCAGGCTGTCAATGTCACGTTGTCAGTGTTCAGACTGTCAGTGTCAGGCTGTCAATGTCACGTTGTCAGTGTTCAGACTGTCAGTGTCAGGCTGTCAATGTCACGTTGTCAGTGTTCAGACTGTCAGTGTCAGGCTGTCAATGTCACGTTGTCAGTGTTCAGACTGTTAGTGTCAGGCTGTCAATGTCACGTTGCCAGTGTTCAGACTGTCAGTGTCAGGCTGTCAATGTCACATTGCCAGTGTTCAGACTGTCAGTGTCAGGCTGTCAGCGTTTTGTACTCAGTTCCGAACTTGATTTTCTCACACTTACCATAGTGGACTAGCAACTTAAACTTGATCCTCAGCGCTGAAATGACTCACATGGGTTTAACGCTTAGCATGACTTATTTACCTTTATTTAAGGACCAGGCAGTACCGAAGACAAGACACGTTTCAGAAGGTGAAATTAACACACCGTTTCGCTCATTGTGAGACTCCACACGGCTTCCCTCTTAACATTCAATTGCTACACTGTTCTCTTGAGCGAGTTTCTCTAAGAGGTTCGTTAAGTTTTAGTGTTTAATCGCGTCTGTCACAACGAAATTAAACATTCCCCTCAGGTGCTGTGGGAGTGTATGAAGGTGCTCCTTCAGGCGACCTTTGCCTGGATGAGAACCCACCTCGTCCTTGACTTAAGTGTTGCGTAGTGAGGAGGACCCACATTATCCTTGACTCAAAGTATTGCGTAGTCTGTTGCGTGTTTCTCTCGCAATTAGAGGACGAATGATCGAGCCTCCACTTTGAATTCCACATACAGTACACTTAAGTATTCCTTCTCATACTGTCTTGTAAGATCTTAACGGTCTTCTTGTGGATGTTTTATTTTCTTCCTTTGTTTCTCTGTCAGTCTTACGGGATTTATGTGCTTTGACTAAGACGACATTAATTCCTACATTTACAAGCATTTTCTAGGAATAGTTTACATGGAGGGACTTTCGGGGGTCAGCGCCCCCGGGGCCCGGTCCCAGATCAGGCCTCCTGGTTGCTGGCCTGATCGATCAAGTTATTAGTACACTGCCGCCCGCAGTCCAACGTATGCACCACAACCCGGCTGATCAGGAACTGTGTTGAGGAATCTGTCGATTTATCTCTTGAAGAGTCAGTCAGTTACAAGTACGTCAGAAAACGTCTCAAACTGCTCTACCTATGTTAGGTTACGTAACCTCTCCCCTCCAGGTGATGGAGAGGGGAGAGAGATTACAACCAATTTGAAACCGATTAACCCAATTCTCCCCGTGACTGTAGCATGCTACCCGGGTGTTGGGGAGCATGCTGTTCGTGTAGGGGAGAAAGCTCTCAGCATGTGCCTAAGTCTGAGCTCCCAGCATGAGCTCTCTCTCTCTTTCTCTCTCTCTCTACCTGTAAGTCAAGATTCATATACATGAGAGAAAGTAAGAACCAACCTGAACATCTCTGGGCATCCTGAGGTGATGTTGGTGGTAGTGGTGTTGGTGGTGTAGCTGGTTATGATGTTGCTGTTGGTGGTAGTAGTGGTGGTAGTGTAGCTTGTGGTAGTGTGGCTGGTTGTGATTGTGGTGGTGTTCGTTGGAACAAAGGAACAAATTGACTGACGTCTCCCCACCACCACATTACCCCGCCATTTACTGACTTCACCACCACAATAACCACTTGTGACTTTAACAGACTGACCATCACTGACTTCCTTACACAAATAACCCGCATATAGGAGAGATGAGCTTACGACGACGTTTCGGTCCCACTTGGACCATTTACAAAGTCACTGACTTCTTAACAGACTGACCACTACTGATACATCTCAGTTACTTACCAACGATTTTTATGGAAATAAATGGTATAAAATACCGACACAATGGAAAAATAAGCACATAAGCAGTATAATGTGATCCTTTATTCCTTGATGAACCCTCCTGTGACCAGTGACCAGGAACGAGGGGGCTTACTAGTGTAATTACCAATTTGAAATTACAACGTTAGAGTTTACACGAAGGGGAGGGGGGGGCGAGTTCTAGCTCTAGTCTTCTGTTCTTAACTTTCGACTGACTGATGTTAAAACTGAGTTTATCGTTTACAAAGCAGTACAAGAACTACTTACAAAGTATGTGAAGAAATTTTCTCCACAGGTGGCGGCAACCCTGACCCTGGATCCTGGGGGGCCAGGATCCTTCTCTATTTTACAAAGAAGAACTACTTGCAAAGTAGAAGAATTATTTACAAAGTAGAAGAACTATTCGGTGGTTAAAGGAAAAAAAAAAGGCGCCAACGCCATTAGTAATTCAGTGCCTTCGCTACCAATTTCAGCGACACTAATAATGTGTTATTATCGTTACCAATTTACTGCTACGAGACTCAGGCAGCCCGGTAACAAGGCGAACTTTCCGTTCAGTAACACGTTAAGATTTTCAAAGCCAGACTGGAGTGGAAATTGTCAAGATGAAGACAAACAGTAGAAAATATTGACACGATGGAAAAAGAGAGAGACGCAATTAGAGTATAATGCCCACACAGTGGGCTTTATCAAGTTACAAACAGATCTATCTCTGTGACTTGATAAAGCCCACTGTGTGGGCGAAATGTTGTCAACAAAGTATAGTATTACCTTGCATTTGTCTATCTTTTTCCATCAACGATTTTTCAGTTACCTCACGGAATGCAATGATCCCAAATTTTTTTACTAGGCTTTTATATTTTGTAAAATTACATCTACACAGCCTAAATTTATAGGTTATCAGCCATCTGGTAAATTGCACCAGCCACAAAAGTCTGAAGCGGATCTAGAGGCGCATTCTCCAGTTATTGAATGAAAATCAGTATCACAATTTGTTTATTAAAATAGGCAAATTGGGATTTGCGCTGCCCAGTGTCAACGGCAATCTTCCGGTTGAGCAAAACCCAGCCAGGTTAAAATTCTAAAGTTAATCAGAAAAGTGTTCTCCATTTACCTTTATCGCACTTTATTGCGCCTACATAACCTAAACTTACCATTCCTATAATGCGTAAGCCATTAATGACCCTCAAGGTCCCAGGATCGAAACGTTTTCTAATATGTCCTAGTGTTTGCTCGTGTCTTTCCAAACCAATTATGTCGGTATCTATTACCAAGGTTTATATCAGTGACCCTCGTGTAGTCAATAGGCTTTAAATTCCATTAACCAACTCAGGGTTCACACATCGAATGTTGTGTATCTTTGTCTCTCAGTGTATGTGTAATAATGTTGGCGGAATTACCGACAATATGTTAGGTAAGAGGACACAAGTGCAACTAATGTGACATTTTATTGTGGCAACGTTTAGCTCTCTAGTTGCCACAGAATTTGTTCGAATCCCTATTTTAGGGATTAAATTAGCCTTGGCAGCGTGTTGAGGCTTAGCGACCCTCGTATACTCGACAGTCTTTTAAGCCCAATATTATTCAAAATGTTTTAGCGATAATACTTCATTGTTTTTTATTATATATGTAAAGGTTTGGTCAGCCATACAAGGCTCCATGATCGAAATTTATCTACCGCCTTGTATGTCAAATGTCACTTATATCATACGCCTCGATCATTTTTTATCTTCTGGGCTAACATCTAACATTAGTGAAAATGGATTCTTCGTCAAACTGGTGGGAATTTGTATTATACTTTTACCTAGAATAGATGGCGTACTGCCGACAATAGTGAAAAGAAGTGTAGACAGTATGCCACACAGCTGGTATCGGGACAACGTTTCATCCTTGTTAAAAGCCCTACGCGGAGAGAGACGTTGTCCCAGTACAATTCTTGTTTTGAAACTTGTGCGTGGCCCAAGGTCGGAGGTCAGGGAGTGGAAAAACGCTTGGAACTCATTGTTTTGAACCTCATACGAATAAAAGTAAAACTGCTCGTGAGGTTGACCAATAGTTTATGCTGGGAATAGGCTATTAGAGGTCTCGTGAAAGCCTAGCAATTTGACAGCCATTAGTGACAATTGCAGAAAGAGGACAATGTCAAGGCAGCCTCCAGAATAGGGCGATGTCTGTAGGTTACGTGTACCGTGTCTTGAATGCTACGGTAATAAAGGTGGCAATTAGCATAATTGATCCTCTGCACAATGATGATGCAATTAAATAATGATAAGGTTTCAAGCAAGGGATGCCTCAGTAGTGCAATACAAATGACTCACAAACGCAGGCATGGGTTCAGTTGTACAGGAAACAGACCCCAGTGTTACATTTCCACGGAACAATATGCCGAGTAGGTTATTAGGGGCTAAGACCTTGGGTAGCTTTAAAAAAGAGACTGGATTAATATGAGTGAAAAGAGCTGGGTTTGATTAGTACCTGAGGTACTCTAGCAAATTCTTGGGTAGCTCTGGAAAAAGACTGGAGAAATACGTGGGTTGGAACGGGCGGTTTTGATAAGGACTTGCCTTGTATGGGCCAGTAGGCCTACAGCAGTGTTCCTCAATTCTTATGCTCTTGTGGTACAGTGTGCAGCGCCACTGTTTAAAATGGTGTTCACTATAGAGTCTCACTAGGCGTCACCGTCACAAACATACAGTTTATAGCGATACACACAGATTAGAGCTTTCTTGACGCCAGACGGAAGGGAAGATGGTATGAAGAAGTATTTAGCTACGGCTACAGAGCCTGAAACCGATCACAAGCCCATAGAATTGGACTTGAAAGCCGGATATTTTCCGGTCCCTTCTGTAAATCGCTGGCGCACGTGCAGAGGAACTAGGCTTTCAGATCAAGGAAAATAGAACCACAAGAAGTCACAGAAAAAAAGTTAGGCTACTTTAAGTTAGAATAAATTAGGTTTGGTATAAAACTTGGTAACATATGCTGACAAATTGGTTTAGAAAGACACATGAGCAAACACTAGGACATATTTATTAGAAAACGTTTCGGTCCTGGGACCTTGATCAGGTTAGAAGTGATCAAGGTCCCAGGACCGAAAAGTTTTCTAACAAATATGCCCTAGGGTTTTTTCACGTTTCTTTCTAACTGAGTTAGGTTTACTGAATCAAACTACAAGAAAAATGTGACTCTTTTTACCTGGCTTCGAATTTGCATCCCATCACAACGCTCACTATCAGTACCAGTAGTTTAACCGGTACCAGACAGTAGTTCAGGGTGCAGGTATAAATAAATCTTCAAGGAATTGGAACGTAGAAGTAGAACGAGACAATAAGTCTTGTAAAAATAGTGTCCACAATAGTTTTTTTTTTTTATCAATTTTCCATTATCTTGAATCTTTTCATGCATGTCGCGGGCCTCGCAAACACCAGGATCCTTCAACAAATGCCTTGGCTCAGAGTTTTTAATTCCAGTGGTTTACACAACCAGCCCACACTGGTTTATCGCTTCATCTATTACCATGATAATGCACGTAATAGGTGCGACAGCTACCGTAGCCTGCGGTCGTACGTAACTACGCAACAGGTGTGAAAGCTACCGTAATAGCGGCCTCAAACTGCCTTGCCTAAACACAGTAACTCAGCAGCAGACCACACACCATCCTCTCCTCGTTAATTGATTGGGCTTAAAGCCTATGGATTACTCAAAGGGTCATTAACCCTTTACCAGGCCAGGTGTGCCTCATATTTTAGAGGCGCCTAAAATAAATAAACTTGACAAATGAACACAAATATGTCTTAGAATTGCTTATATTATCAGAATATAGGTTGCAAATGTTGCAATGTCTCAAATTTGATGCGTGGCCTGGTAAAGGGTTAAGGCTGCATGTCACCTATTCAATACCAGTCAAGAATACTTTTGGTCCCTCAAATTGGTACTGAAGTAAACTCTCAGCGTGTATATACGTTGAGATATACACCTCACTGTGGTATAAACCTTGGTAATAGATACCGACAAATTGGTTTAGAAAGACACGTGAGCAGTAACAGCCTGGTTGATCAGGCCCTGATCCACCGGGAGGCCTGGTCGTGGACCGGGCCGCGGGGGCGTTGACCCCCGGAATACCCTCCAGGTAGACTCCAGTTGGGTAGCAAACACTAGAACATATTAGAAGGCGTTTCGGTCCTGGGACCTTGGTCACTTCTCAAGGTCCCAGGACCGAAATGTTTCCTAATATGTCCCAGTGTTTGTTCACTGTGTATATCTCCTTGATCCTTTTTTTTGCTGCTCTTGAGTTGGATAACCATCTTCATTTTTTCCACAGGTTGAAACACATTAACTACGCTTCGACTCTGCTCTTAGGAAAGCTATGGTTAAAATCTGCGTGTAATATACAAAGTTAATGATGTTATACGCTTTCTGGCTACACAAAATTGTGAGTTAATCACGATGGCGGGGAAAATAACCTGGAATTCTCCCATAAATTATTACCTGCATGTCATTAACTCTCACAGCTACTAACAATTTTCTCAGTATTTTACGTTTCTCTCTCTCTCTCTCTCTCTCTCTCTCTCTCTCTCTCTCTCTCTCTCTGTAACCACTAAAAAAAAGTAGTCCTCACATTTGCCTTGCACCTCTTGTCACGGAGTTTCAATCCATTTATTTGAATTAGTGACTACAAACTGTTATGGCAGGGGTTGAATCCTAGCTCAGGGTGTCACTGCTTTTTTTTAATTGCTAGAAATTGTCTCCAGTAGTTACTAGCTTGTTGCGCCTTGTCGTACCTGTTTGTGAGGCTACGGATGGTGTTGACGACCCATCAGCCAGTCCACTGCAATCTCAGACTGGAGAAATATTTGTATTCAAATTATTCAATAACAAACCATAGATCTGAAGCGCTAAACCTAATGAAAAACAACGATATATGGTAGGGAAATACTGTAGAAAATTGGGAAAAGGGAGATAAAGAAGAAAAAGAAGGAGAATGATAAGACCGAGAAGTAGAATAGAGAGAGGAGGAATAGAGAGAGGGAGGAGGAATAGAGAGAGGAGAAGGAGGATGAATAGAGAGAGAGAGGGAATGAGGAGGAATAGAGAGAGGGAATGGGGAGGAATAGAGAGAGGGAATGAGGAGGAATAGAGAGAGAGAGGGAGGGAGGAGGAGGAATGAACAGAGAGAGAGGGGGAGGAGGGTAGAGAGAGAGCAACAGGTGGGTCCATGTGTGGGGTGGGGGTTGCCAGCTAGGCTTTACGTCCTACTGGGGCGTTGCGTAACAAGTGATCAAATAAAAGAGAAAGCGAAAAGGTGGTCAGCGCATTTCCCAGCAGCTTTCGCCGCCTCTCGCAACTCTTCGTTCGTTCGTTCTTCCTCTCTCTCTCTCTCTCTCTCTCTCTCTCTCTCTCTCTCTCTCTCTCTCTCTCTCTCTCTCTCTCTCTCTCTCTCAATCTGTCCCTCTTTTTCTACAACCTGTCTTACTTTTCCCTGTGCTAATAATAATAATATTAATATTAGTGATAGTTATAATAGTATTATTATTAGTAATATTATTATAATTACTAATTATTATTATTATTATTTTTATTATTGAAGGATTACTAGAAAAAAATTCTTGAGTGTTTTCAGTAGCTGGTGAACGAAGATTTAAGAGAGAGAGAGGGGGAATTTTTTTTTCCTGGAAAGCATCGTTCACTCTACCTGTCACGTCTCCTCTGACTTTCGTTTTCGCTGAGATTCCGGGTCGAGAGAGAGAGAGAGAGAGAGAGAGAGTGAGAGAGAGTGAGAAGAGGACAGGCAGAGTGGATAAACAAGGAATCAGAGAAATATTCTATATTTTTTTAAGTGAACCCCGACATAAAGTCAGCTAATCACCATAGGCCTAAAACTAAATTAAGTTTCTGAAATTCAACACTAAATATCTATACAGCTTTCTCCTCGTCTTCTATATCGTGTTATTAGTGTGTATATATACATATTATATATATATATATATATATATATATATATATATATATATATATACCGAAAAATGTGTATGTCTCAGTGTATATACGCGCTGAATGTGTATTTTGAGCCTCATTATTATAATCATGGGGAGCGCTAAACCCGCCGGGATTTATACAGCGCCTGAAGGGGGAGAGGGGTAAGGGATGGAAGGTATTCAGGCTCATTTCAGGGAACCGGAGCACAGATCCAAATTCCCTTAGATCAAGAGCTCCTGAACCAGCGTCAAGGAACCTCCGCTTGAGGGGACTCCGCTTGAGGGGACTCCGCTTGAGGGGACTCCGCTTGAGGGGACTCCGCTTGAGGGGACTCCGCTTGAGGGGACTCCGCTTGAGGGAACTCCGCTTGAGGGAACTCCGCTTGAGGGGACTCCGCTTGAGGGTACTCCGCTTGAGGGTACTCCGCTTGAGGGAACTCCGCTTGAGGGTACTCCGCTTGAGGGAACTCCGCTTGAGGGAACTCCGCTTGAGGGGACTCCGCTTGAGGGGAAGAAATATTAAACGACTGAAGACAAAAATGAAAGAAATATTAAACGACTGAACACAAAATGGAAGAAATATTAAACGACTGAAGACAAAATGAAAGAAATTATCGATACAAGATAAAATGAAGGAAATTTTCAATGATTGAAGGCAACATGGGAAAAAAATAACGACTCACAACGAAATGGAAGAATTTTTTTAATGAGTCGAGGCAGTTGTGTCTGACTTAATGCTTATTTTTTTTACGTTGTAAACGAGTAAATTGAGGCAGCAAACAAGGCAATTTTCTTGAGGTTAAACGAGGCAAGTGCGTCACTGTGCTGGTAACTGCGTCTTCCCTGCGTTACTTAACGAGGTGTTTGCGTTCCCCTGAGTTACTTAGATGTGTTTGCGTCCCCCCTGTGTTACTTAGAGTTGTTTGCGTCTCCCCTGCGTTACTTGAGGTGTTTGCGTCCCCCTCTGTTATTTGACGAGGTGTTTGCGCCCCCCTCTGTTACTTGACGAGATGTTTGCGTCCCCCTGTGTTACTTGACGAGATGTTTGCGTCCCTCTGTGTTATTTGTCGAGGTGTTTACGTCCCCCTGTGTTACTTCTCGAGGTGTTTGCGTCCCTCTGTGTTATTTGTCGAGGTGTTTGCGTCCCCCTGTGTTACTTGACGAGGTGTTTGCGTCCCTCTGTGTTATTTGTCGAGGTGTTTGCGTTCCCCTGTGTTACTTCACGAGGTGTTTACGTCCCCCCGTGTTACTTCACGAGCTATTTGCGTCCCCCCGTGTTACTTCACGAGGTGTTTGCGTTCCCCTGTGTTACTTCACGAGGTGTTTGTGTCCCCCCGTGTTACTTCACGAGGTGTTTGCGTCCCCCCGTGTTACTTCACGAGGTGTTTGCGTCCCCCCGTGTTACTTCACGAGGTGTTTGTGTCCCCCCGTGTTACTTCACGAGGTGTTTGTGTCCCACCGTGTTACTTCACGAGGTGTTTGTGTCCTGTGTTACTTCACGAGGTGTTTGTGTCCCTCCGTGTTACTTCACGGGGTGTTTGCGTTCCCCTGTGTTACTTCACGAGGTGTTTGTGTCCCCCCGTGTTACTTCACGAGGTGTTTGCGTCCCCTCGTGTTACTTCACGAGGTGTTTGCGTTCCCCCGTGTTACTTCACGAGGTGTTTGCGTCCCCCCGTGTTACTTCACGAGGTGTTTGTGTCCTGTGTTACTTCACGAGGTGTTTGCGTCCCCCGTGTTACTTCACGAGGTGTTTGTGTCCCCCCATGTTACTTCACGAGGTGTTTGCGTCCCCCTGTGTTACTTCACGAGATGTTTGCGTCCCTCTGTGTTATTTGTCGAGGTGTTTGCGTCCCCCCGTGTTACTTCACGAGGTGTTTGCGTCCCCCCGTGTTACTTCACGAGGTGTTTGTGTCCTGTGTTACTTCACGAGGTGTTTGCGTCCCCCCGTGTTACTTCACGAGGTGTTTTTGTCCTGTGTTACTTCACGAGGTGTTTGTGTCCCCCCGTGTTACTTCACGAGGTGTTTGCGTCCCCCCGTGTTACTTCACGAGGTGTTTGTGTTCCCCCGTGTTACTTCACGAGGTGTTTGTGTCCTCCTGTGTTACTTCACGAGGTGTTTGCGTCCCCCCGTGTTACTTCACGAGGTGTTTGCGTCCCCCCGTGTTACTTCACGAGGTGTTTGTGTCCCCCCGTGTTACTTCACGAGGTGTTTGTGTTCCCCGTGTTACTTCACGAGGTGTTTGCGTTCCCCTGTGTTACTTCACGAGGTGTTTGCGTTCCCCTGTGTTACTTCACGAGATGTTTGCGTCCCCCTGTTACTTCACAAGGTGTTTGCGTCCCCCTGTGTTACTTCACGAGGTGTTTGCGTCCCCCTGTGTTACTTCACGAGGTGTTTGCGTCCCCCTGTGTTACTTCACGAGGTGTTTGCGTCCCCCTGTGTTACTTCACGAGGTGTTTGCGTCCCCCTGTGTTACTTCAAGAGATGTTTGCGTCCCCCTGTGTTACTTCAAGAGGTGTTTGCGTCCCCCTGTGTTACTTCAAGAGGTGTTTGCGTCCCCCTGTGTTACTTCAAGAGGTGTTTGCGTCCCCCTGTGTTACTTCAAGAGGTGTTTGCGTTCCCCTGTGTTACTTCAAGAGGTGTTTGCGTCCCCCTGTGTTACTTCAAGAGGTGTTTGCGTCCCCGTGCGTTGCTTGACGAGTTGGCTGCATCTACATCACCAAAGAATACCTACTTCATTTAATGACGTCGTTACGTCACCAAGCGAAACTTGCGTCACCGGTCCAACGTCTCGGCTTGGAGTTACGCGTAAGAACACAAATGAAAGTATACGCACTGAGGGAGTCTGAGGGCCTCCCTGCGTACCTGGGAGGAGATAGGGAGGGGTGGGCGGCATCGTGGGGGGATGAGGACTCCCAGGAGCTTCCAGTAATAGTAAGCCACACTGATGGGTTTTTGGTGGCTTATTCTGGGTTAAAAAACACTTTTTTCTTTTTATTATTATTAACGGACAGTCTGCTGTACGACCCATCTGAGTGCATTGCACCTGCTGTACGACCCATCTGAGTGCATTGCACCTGCTGTACGACCCATCTGAGTGTATTGCACCTGCTGTACAACCCATCTGAGTGCATTGCACCTGCTGTACGACCCATCTGAGTGTATTGCACCTGCTGTACGACCCATCTGAGTGCATTGCACCTGCTGTACGACCCATCTGAGTGCATTGCACCTGCTGTACGACCCATCATAGTGCATTGCACCTGCTGTACGACCCATCTGAGTGTATTGCACCTGCTGTACGACCCATCTGAGTGTATTGCACCCGCTGTACGACCCATCTGAGTGTATTGCACCTGCTGTACGACCCATCTGAGTGCATTGCACCTGCTGTACGACCCATCTGAGTGTATTGCACCTGCTGTACGACCCATCTGAGTGCATTGCACCTGCTGTACGACCCATCTGAGTGTATTGCACCTGCTGTACGACCAATCTGAGTGTATTGCACCTGCTGTACGACCCATCTGAGTGCATTGCACCTGCTGTACGACCCATCATAGTGCATTGCACCTGCTGTACGACCCATCTGAGTGTATTGCACCTGCTGTACGACCCATCTGAGTGTATTGCACCGCTGTACGACCCATCTGAGTGTATTGCATCTGCTGTACGACCCATCTGAGTGCATTGCACCTGCTGTACGACCCATCTGAGTGTATTGCACCTGCTGTACGACCCATCTGAGTGCATTGCACCTGCTGTACGACCCATCTGAGTGTATTGCACCTGCTGTACGACCCATCTGAGTGTATTGCACCTGCTGTACGACCCATCTGAGTGCATTGTACCTGCTGTACGACCCATCTGAGTGCATTGCACCTGCTGTACGACCCATCTGAGTGTATAGCACCTGCTGTACGACCCATCTGAGTGCATTGTACCTGCTGTACGACCCATCTGAGTGCATTGCACCTGCTGTACGACCCATCTGAGTGTATTGCACCTGCTGTACGACCCATCTGAGTGTATAGCACCTGCTGTACGACCCATCTGAGTGCATTGTACCTGCTGTACGACCCATCTGAGTGAAGGAGAGACCTGAGTGTTACACCTGCTTGTTGAATGCCACACTGTGTGAACCTGCTTGTTGAATGCCACACTGTGTGAACCTGCTTGTTGAATGCCACACTGTGTGAACCTGCTTGTTGAATGCCACACTGTGTGAACCTGCTTGTTGAATGCCACACTGTGTGAACCTGCTTGTTGAATGCCACACTGTGTGAACCTGCTTGTTGAATGTCACACTGTGTGAACCTGCTTGTTGAATGTCACACTGTGTGAACCTGCTTGTTGAATGTCACACTGTGTGAACCTGCTTGTTGAATGTCACACTGTGTGAACCTGCTTGTTGAATGTCACAATGTGTGAACCACAATATTCATCAGTCTGACCAAAAATACAAGAATCATCTCGCTCCTTTGAATCTGTTACTGTATCCACACACACACACACGAAGAGGCGGGGCCAGGAGCTGTGAATCGACCCCTGCAATCACAAATAGGTAAATGCTCATTGGAGTTGTCAGGAAGTGGAACAATCTGGAGAGTGAGGTAGTGGAGGCAGGATTCATACATAGCTTTAAGAAGAGGTATGATAAAACTCATGGAGCAGGGAGT
>WNWK01002067.1:145000-231697 GCA_009830355.1 Cherax destructor
ATCCGGACTGGTGAGTCCAGCAGTCACTCCTCTCCCCACCTGCACCCACCCTTTCATACCCACTCCAGCACTGCATTCTTAAATTCAACCCCTACTCTCTTCACCCTCCTCCTCATTACCTGGATTCTGCTCCACCTTTCTCCTAATAGTTGTTTATATCAACTGCCATCCATTAATCCTTTCACTTTTACTTTTCTCTTATTCACGATGCCATTCTCCTTGTCCCCGCATATCTCTCTCACTGTAGGTAACACTAAACAGTAAGCTGACAGTCTTCTTAAAAACCATGCACGTCCCGGAGTCTACTCATTAACCTTTTATCTGCTGATACAAAGTCTGACACACTGCTATCATTGCTCACTCTATCATATCTCGTATGCTTATTTATCCTCCTTATCTCAAAATAAGTACCCTGGGCGCACTACATTTTTACCTACTACAACATCTATAACAATCTCCCACTCTAATATTATATATATATATATATATATATATATATATATATATATATATATATATATATATATATATATATATATATATATATATATATATATATATATATGCGCTTAACAATTCGCAAAGAGACGAAATTATTTACAAACATTGTCTCTAGTCCACAGCAGGATTCGAACCTGCTAACTCTGTATTAGAGTCCACAGTGTGGACTCAGATACAGAATTAGCGGTTCGAGTCCTGCTGTGGACGTAGACAATGATATATATATATATATATATATATATATATATATATATATATATATATATATATATATATATATATATATATATATTATATATATATATATATATATATATATATATTATATATTATATATATATATATATATATATATATATATTATATATATATATATATATGTATATATATTATATATTATATATATATATATATATATATATATATATATATATATATATATATATATATATATAGTGTGTGTACTCACCTAGTTGTACTCACCTAGTTGTGGTTGCAGGGGTCAAGACATAGCTCCTGGCCCCGCCTCTACACTGGCCGCTACTGGGTCACTGTCCCTGCGCCATGAGCTTTATCATACCTCTTCTTAAAGCTATGTATGGAACCTGCCTCCACTACATCGCTTCCCAAGCTATTCCACTTCCCGACCACTCTGTGACTGAAGAAATACTTCCTAACATCCCTGTGATTCATCTGAGTCTTCAACTTCCAACTGTGTCCCCTTGTTGCTGTGTCCCATCTCTGGAACATTCTGGCTCTGTCAAACTTGTCAATTCCTCTCAGTATTTTATATGTCGTTATCATGTCCCCCCTATCTCTCCTTTCCTCCAGTGTCGTCAGGTCGATTTCCCTTGTGTGTGTGTGTGTGTGTGTGTGTGTGTGTGTGTGTACGCACGTACTCAGGGAGGTTGATGTATCTGGGGTCTGGTATCAACTGTGTCTCCGCATTTCAAACTGCAGTTGTAGGCATTACTGGTTCCTGGTCTCGTAAACCATCACGGGTGATGGGTGTCAAGAAGGGGGGGTGATGGGTGTCAAGAATGGGTGGTGATGGGTGTCAAGAATGGGTGGTGATGGGTGTCAAGAATGGGTGATGGGTGTCAAGAATGGGTGATGGGTGTCAAGAACGGGTGATGGGGTACCAGGAATGGGTGATGGGGTACCAGGAATGGGTGACGGGATAGAAAGAATGGGAACCAAAGGGTCAGTGTACTTATTGTTAAGTCAGGAGACTTGCCCACTCGTACAACACAGCCACTGCCACACATGTTCCTTAAGACTTAAGATCCACGAAATTCTTCCTACAACCATTTTCTCAGATGGTGGAAAGACACTCTTGCAGGAGGGATCTTTATCTAGACGTTTCGCCTATAGACAACTTTTCTTCATTCAACAGAGATGTGTAAGAAACCAATTCAGTTTAGCCAAGCCTAGTCTCCAACAGGTAGGCTTCTTGCATTGTTCTCCCACCATGCACTCCACCTCAGTGAGTTATTATTTAAAATAACCTTAATTTTTAAAGGATTGGAGGGGTAAGGTATGTCTTAGCATTTACGTAGGTAGACCGTGGCACTCACAGATTTTCGAACATTATCCGTGGCATGTCCAGTAGGGCAGTTTTTTTCAGGATTTATGAAAGAATTGATATATCGTTGGTAAGGCCTCATTTAGATTATGCTGTTCAGTTCCGGTCACCGTATTACAATAATGTTGGTAGAATTATCAACGATATGTTATTTAAAAGGACACAGGTCCAAATAATGTGACATTTTATTGTGGCAACGTTTCGCTCTCCAGGAGCGAATGAATATAAATACACTGGAAAACATACAGAGAAGGATAACAAAGTTGATCCCATGTATCAGAAATCTTCCCTACGAGGATTCACCGAGGCCCTGAATCTGCACTCTGGACTAGAAAGGTGTAGAATTAGGAGGGATGTGATTGAGGTGTATAAATGGAAAACAGGAATAAATAAAAGGGATATAAATGACTTGCTAAAAATATCTAACCAAACTCTGACCGCGGGTTCGAACCCCACCCGTGGTATGGTTTAATATCTAACCAAGAGAGGACTCGCAGCAATGGGTTCAAGTTGCAATAATTTACATTTAGAAAGGATATAGGAAAGCACTGGTTTGGTAACAGAGTTGTGGATGAGTGGAACAAACTCCCGAGTACCGTCATAGAAGCTAAAACCTTGTGTAGTTTTAAAAATAGGTTAGTCAGGGGCCTAGCATGGGCCAGTAGGCCTGCTGCAGTGCCCCTTCCTTCTTATGTTATTATTTTTAATGTAAAGACTGTTGATGACTTGACATCCTGTTGAGTACGAAGTTAGGTGTGATACAAACATGTATTTATGTGTACAGGAAGACTGAGAGGCTGTCAGTACATCAGTATGCTTGTGCAGGCAACGACTGCTTGACAGGTCAGCAGTACATCAGTATGCATGTGCAGGCAACGACTGCTTGACCTCGCACCATGCACAGGCAAACTCGTATTCTTTCTGCCATCATTGTTTTGTTTTATGTCATGTTCTTGAAGATAGCGCAACGCCCACGCTCCTATGTAAATGCTGCGGGGACGATGTGACCTTGTGACCTGATCTTAGTGTCTTCTTGGGCAGGGGGAGGGGGAGGTCAGAGGAGCATATGATGGAAGAACCATTATTGGAGTGCATCTGGCCAGTGTAAATAAGTCACTCTGACTTTTTTGGGTTATCCTGGGTTCTCTACACATATGCTGCTATGTATGATAATCTATGTAACTGTATTTGTGTATACCTGAATAAACTTACTTACCCTTCAGGTGTGTGGTTAAGACCAGGCAAATGTGGCGTGAGGTCGAACCCCATCATAAGAAAGTTGGTTGTTGTTAGATGAACTCTCTCTCTCTCTCTCTCTCTCTCTCTCTCTCTCTCTCTCTCTCTCTCTCTCTCTCTCTCTCTCTCTCTCTCTCTCTCTCTCTCTCTCTCCTGCAACCACAAATAGGTGAGTATGTACATATACACACACAGGCGGGGCCAGGAGCTGTGAATCGACCCCTGCATCCACAAGCAGGTGAGTACACACACACACCGGATGTTTGTCTCAGTATAGTCTCACACTTAAGTATCATTGCTCTCACTACGACTTAACTCAGCCACTGGAGAAAGACCCAAGTGTGTGTGTGTACTCACCTATTTGTACTCACCTATTTGTGGTTGCAGGGGTCGATTCATAGCTCCTGGCCCCGCCTCTTCACTGATTGCTACTAGGTCCTCTCTCTCCCTGCTCCATGAGCTTTATCAAACCTCGTCTTAAAACTATGTATAGTTCCTGCCTCCACTACGTCACTTTATAGGCTGTTCCACTTCCTGACAACTCTATGACTGAAGAAATACTTCCTAACATCCCTTTGACTCATAGGAGTCTTCAACTTCCAATTGTGACCCCTTGTTTCTGTGTCCCATCTCTGGAACATCTTGTCTCTGTCCACCTTATCTATTCCTCGCAGTATTTTATATGTCGTTATCATGTCTTCCCTAACCCTCCTGTCCTCTAGTGTCGTCAGGCCGATTTCCCTTAACATTTCTTCGTAGGACAATCCCCTTAGCTCTGGGACTAGTCTTGTTGCAAACCTTTGCACTTTCTCTAATTTCTTCACATGCTTGACCAGGTGTGGGTTCCAAACTGGTGCTGCATACTCCAGTATGGGCCTGACGTATATGGTGTACAGAGTCTTGAACGATTCCTTAGTGAGGTATTGGAACGCTATTCTTAAGTTTGCTAGCCGCCCGTATGCTGCAGCAGTTATCTGATTGATGTGTGCCTCAGGAGATGTGCTCGGTATTATACTCACCCCAAGATCTTTTTCTTTGAGTGAGGTTTGCAGTCTTTGGCCACCTAGACTATAATCTGTCTGCGGTCTTCTTTGCCCTTCCCCGATCTTCATGACTTTACATTTGGCAGGGTTAAATTCAAGGAGCCAGTTACTGGACCAGGCTTGTAGCCTGTCCAGGTCTCTTTGTAGTCCTGCCTGATCCTCGACTGATTTAATTCTTCTCATTAACTTCACATCATCTGCAAACATGGACACTTCTGAGTCTATCCCTTCCGTTATGTCATTCACATATACCAAAAACAGTACAGGTCCTAGGACTGACCCTTGTGGAACCCCACTCGTAACAGGTGCCCACTCTGACACCTCGTCACGTACCATGACTCGTTGTTGCCTCCCTGTCAGATATTCTCTGATCCATTGCAGTGCCTTTCCTGTTACGTGTGCCTGATCCTCTAGCTTGCATTAACCTCTTGTGAGGAACTGTGTCGAACGCCTTCTTGCAGTCCAAGAAAATGCAGTCTATCCACCCCTCTCTCTCGTGTCTTACTTCTGTTACCTTGTCATAAAACTCCAGTAGGTTTGTGACACAGGATTTTCCTTCCCTGAAACCGTGCTGGTTGTCGTTTATAAGCTTGCGTCTTTCTAGGTGCTCCACCACTCTCCTGATGATCTTCTCCATGACTTTGCATGTGTCAGTGACACAGGTCTGTAGTTTAGTGCCTCGTGTCTGTCTCCTTTCTTAAAGATTGGGACTGCATTTACCATCTTCTACGCCTCAGGTAGGTGACCATGGAGACATGTTGTCCGGTCCCACCGCTTTTGAGGTATCGAGTTCACATAGCAGCTTCTTCACCTCCTCCTCGGTTGTGTGTATTTCATCCAGCACTTGTTGGTAAACCTCCCTATTCTGAATTCCTGTGTGTGTGTGTGTGTGTGTGTGTTTTAGAATATGTTAGGTTAAACTAGGCTAAGTTAGGTTAACTTTGGTATCATAAACCTATATTTAACCACAAATAAGCCTATAAACAATACACGCTATACGTCTGGCAGCGAGGTGTGGGGATGTTTACCTGGAAACGTTCAAATATCGACGTTCATCACTCGTAGTGCCACGGTGGTTTGAAATTATGGTATAATACTGGCCGGCGTTTCTTGCAGACTCAATAATCAGAAAGTGAACGTATTTATGTATTTTTTCTGAATTATTATTATTATTAGTAGTAGCAGTATCATGCTCTTTGCGGTATCTAGTCTCGTGTGAATCACGTGTGTTCATCGTAAGGGGACCAAGGCTCCACAACAAGCAGTGTGGTGCCCTACTTTCCGCAGACAGCTTTAGTTATGTAATTGGTAAGAGAAAATGTTCTAATCTTTCCTGGCTCTTTTAGGTTTCGGATATGTGAGGTTGGTGATCTTTCAGCTGGTTTGTGAGTACACCTGTCCTCTAGAGTTGCTCATAACTGCCAAGAGTGTATCATGTACTTTCAGAAATAAAAATTATTATTATTATTATTATTATTATTATTATTATTTATCACCATCATCATCATCTGGGACCAGCATGTGATGGTATGGAGTGGTTCCATTAATGGCCAGGGCTCAGGGTCGTATTACTTTTTAGTTTCTTAGCTTTCTTTGGTTCGTATAAGGTGAGTATGGTGTCCCTGATGTCAGCTCTGTCACTGGCGGTTATCTTCTTGTCTTCCCACCATGGTCGGACTGTCACCGTGGTCACACTGTCACCGTGGTCAGCACTGTCACCGTGGTCACACTGTCACCGTGGTCACACTGTCACCGTGGTCGGACTGTCACCGTGGTCACACTGTCACCGTGGTCACACTGTCACCGTGGTCACACTGTCACCGTGGTCACACTGTCACCGTGGTCACACTGTCACCGTGGTCACACTGTCACCGTGGTCACACTGTCACCGTGGTCACACTGTCACCGTGGTCACACTGTCACCGTGGTCACACTGTCACCGTGGTCACACTGTCACCGTGGTCACACTGTCACCGTGGTCACACTGTCACCGTGGTCACACTGTCACCGTGGTCACACTGTCACCGTGGTAAGTCTTGGATATTGTGAGGAAGTTGTCTGGATGCTTCCCTGAAGGTAAATAGGGTTCAGGGTAATTGGAATTTGTTTCAGCCTTCTTGCCGGTGAGTACATAAGGTGTGGTGTTTTCATGCAATAAGACACACCATTCAAGCCATTTATTGTGGTTTGCGTCCCTGGAGACAGACATGCTGCGCGTCGTACCCCAGTTCTCTCATCAAGGACCAATTTATACCTCTTAGTTACAGTAGTATACAATAACTTTTTTTCTTCCTGCACATCTTTGTACAACCAACTGTCCCTTCCATACATGACACTTGCTTTTGTTTTTGAAAGTGCACACTCAGCAGCCTCTAGGACTGCTGAAGACGAGCCAGTGGCTTCTTCAGTCCACTCTGTAGTGGACTAAAGAAGCCACTGGCTGGAGACACTTTCCGCAATAAAGATTCCCAAATGTTTCACAATTGTCTCAGTCTTCAATTTGTCGGTTTTTACATCAGTCTAAGATTGCTGTGGCTAAGTTGTTCTTCTGCACCAACAGGTTCTGCTGACAGGGTGAACACCGTTCAGGCAAGTCCGAAGTTGCCGCCTCTGTGTAGAGGTCGTCATCCCCAGACTGCGGTGACCAGGTAAACTTCGTCAGGAAATAGGACAAGTGTTTTCTGACGCGGGTCTTAGTCGCATGATGACCCACAGCTGGGGAGCTTTTGGTCATCTGTCCGAGGCCTCCCACTGGCTTACCCCTCCTCCCATTTAAAAATTAAGAACATAAGAAAGAAGGATCACTGAAGCAGGCCTACTGTCCCATGGTTATGATTATAACCATTTCTGATATATATGTAGTGACCATGAGAGAGTGATCGCTAACAGAGGGTAAGATGGACTTTCCTCTTGATGAACAATGGCTTTAGAGTCAGGGCTTTTTTTTTAGTCAATGGCTTTTTTAGAGTCAGGATTAAATATACACAGTTTACTACCCGTGTATAGCTACAAGGGCGTGTTTATTTCGACTAATTTATGAATGTGTAATAATTTGTAAACCATTATGCAGAGAACTTGAATGGAGTTTTAACTTATTATAGTGAGCATGAGTTGTAACTTGAGGTAATGTGATGTATTTCTTAACAGACTGAACAAGAAAATCGCCGGTCAGGACGACCAGCGAAGATGTTCTTAAATGATCCTTATATGTTGTATATGTGTCTTCATACACATGTGTCCTCATGCACATATATCCATAGAGACATGTGTCTTCATACACATGTCTTCATACATATATTTGCAAATACAAATATACCTCTGTCCTTTAACAATTCCATACATTTGGTTGTATTTAATAATTCAGGCTCTTAGTTTCTTACAGTTTCAGTGTGTCAAAGCAGCAGTGACAACTTTCAGTGACAGGTCTCAGTGACAGCTCTCAGTGACAACTCTCAGTCTCTTAATAGCCCTCCGGAGTTTTGCAGGTTTCAAAGGTTCTGAGAACCTACTGACTTTTTCCTGGGTTTCAGTGGTGTGGTGAGTTTGAGGGAGGATATGGGAACTTAAAGGACCTTTACATAAAAATTCCATTCATGGTATTTTTTTCAAATCTGGTGAGTTCCGTTTCTTGTGAAGTTAATGGGAATTTATGTCATGTGGCTGAATATATCCTGGGTCGTGTCCTCTCATATCGCCTCTCTCTGTCTCTCTCTACCTCTGTCTCTCTCTCTCTGTCTCTCTCTGATACCTCCATCTTATCCCCCTATCTCTGCCCAATCTCGTATCTCTTCCCTTATCCCTATCTCTGACTACCCTCCCACTCTCCACGACCTCCACACGTTCGGATGCATCAAGACTTTGGAGGTATCAAGACTTTGGAGGTATCAAGACTTTGGAGGTATCAAGACTTTGGAGGTATCAAGACTTTGGAGGTATCAAGACTTTGGAGGTATCAAGACTTTGAAGGTATCAAGACTTTAAAAGTATCAAGACTCTGGAGTATCAAGACTTTAAAAGTATCAAGACTCTGAAGTATCAAGACTTTAGAAGTATCAAGACTTTGGAGGTATCAAGACTTTGGAGGTATCAAGACTTTGGAGGTATCAAGACTTTGGAGGTATCAAGACTTTGAAGGTATCAATACTTTAAAAGTATCAAGACTCTGGAGTATCAAGACTTTAAAAGTATCAAGACTCTGAAGTATCAAGACTTTAGAAGTATCAAGACTTTGGAGGTATCAAGACTTTGGAGGTATCAAGACTTTGAAGGTATCAAGACTTCAAAAGTATCAAGACTCTGGAGTATCAAGACTTTAAAAGTATCAAGACTCTGAAGTATCAAGACTTTAGAAGTATCAAAACTTTGGAGGTATCAAGACTTTGGAGGTATCAAGACTTTGAAGGTATCAAGACTTCAAAAGTATCAAGACTCTGGAGTATCAAGACTTTAAAAGTATCAAGACTTTGAAGGTATCAAGACTTTAAAAGTATCAAGACTCTGGAGTATCAAGACTTTAAAAGTATCAAGACTGAAGTATCAAGACTTTAGAGATATCACTACTTTTCTCCATAAACCAGCAACGTTCAGAATAATATATACAACAAAACAATACTTTATATAAACTCAAGAAAAGTAGCAATAAATGACAGTGTCATTGAAGAAAGTTAAGCCTGATCGGAGACCCGAACCGGGGTCCATGCGTGCAGCAGGCCCACCGTTGTAGCCACAGACCTTACGACAGGATCGTTGTACCAACAGCACTTCTCTGACATGCTTGCATCAGCGGCAACAGCTGTCTCATCCAACAGGCCCAGGAGCTTTCACGGCACATCTATTCTCATAACACTCAAAGCCAAGGACATGAGAGTATATATATATATATATATATATATATATATATATATATATATATATATATATATATATATATATATATATTATATATATATGCAAGACAAGCCACAGGTGTGGAAATCTTTAGCTCAAGTACTTTTACAATTCTCAGTGCGTCATCAGGAGCTATGCAATGTTGCAAGGCTGCAACTGAAGAAGTGAGGGAAGTTTTCTCAGAATAGGCAGTGCTGGTGTAGTTGCTGCTGCTGGCTCTCTTAGAGCCAGAGAGCCAGCAGCAGCAACTACACCAGCACTGCGTTATTCTGAGACAAAAAACTTCCCCCTCACTCCTTCAGTTGCAACATTGCATAGCTCCTGATGACGCACTGAGAAGTGCGAAAGTACTTGAGCTAAAGATTTCCATAATGGCTTGTCTTGCATAGTTAAGATCGCCTGTCTGCGATTGTTTGCATATATATATATATATATATATATATATATATATATATATATATATATATATACACGTATATATACACCTTTTTTATGGTGGTCGGGTGTTGTCATATTTGACGAGAAATTACACCAAACTAAGTTTTAATAATATTTAAATCAGAATATGATAGGATTTCCTGTAACAGCAGAATTATCGTGATTAAAAAAAAGAAAAGAAAAATCAGAATAAAGTCCCGTGAATGTTAAGTAATTGAAGTAGCCGAAGTCGTGTGCGTGTGCAGGGTTCGGGACACCACCGGCAGTACTAGATGCTCCCAGTATCCAAGCGGCGGAGTTGCCACCTCTCCAGTTGTAAGTCATAATACCTGTTTTCTTATCACCAGCGGGGATCTAAAGCCATATTTGTTCTGTTTGTTCAGCCCCCCAGGCTCTTGTACCTGTGTGCGTCAACCGGGGAAAGAGTTTCTTGGGCGAAAAAGCCCTGGGAAAAGTACATTTAGAATAGATTAGTGGCAGGATTGATGTATTACGCGAGGGAGGCGGCCATGATGGAAGGAAACTCGCAATTTAGAAATGATGGTGGCCAAGAAACTAGGAAGATTATTTTGATACCTATCCTCCCACCGTATTTTATTGTCCTCGGTATATTTGATATGAAACGGCTAATGAAAGTAGCGTGTTAGGTTTAAGGTCTATTGGCTGCACAAGGACCTTAATTAAGGGCATAAGAATGGAGAAACCAGTAGATCTACTGGCCGATTTTGACGAGTAAGGCACATTGTGTCTTACTCGTCAAAATCGGTATCTTCATTACAAGGCAGGTTCTTCACTCTCATATATTTGTCTAGCCTATATTTAAAGTTACCTAAGGTGTTACGTGGGGAGATGGATCTTCAACTTCCTAACCAATCGAACACAAAGAGTAGTGGTCAACAGAGTTAAATCGGAAGCTGCCATAGTGAAAAGCTCTGTTCCACAAGGCACAGTACTCCCCCCATCCTGTTCCTCATCCTCATATCAAACATAGAGATGTAATCCAAAGCACCATGTCATCTTTTGCAGACGATACTAGGATCTGCATGAGACTGTCATCTATTGAGGACACGGTTAACCTCCAAGAAAATATAAACCAAGTTTTCCAATGGGCAACAGAGAACAATATGATGTTCAATGAAGACAAATTCCAACTACTCCGTTATGGAAAACTGGAGTAGATAATAACTAGAACTGAGTATACTACAAACTCTGATCATACAATAGAGCGGAAAAATAGTGTGAGGGACCTGGGAGTGGTAATGTCTGAGGATCTCACTTTCAAGGACCACAACAGTGCCACGATCACAACTGCAAAGAAAATGATAGGATGGATAATGAAAACGTTCAAAACAGATGCCAAGCCAATGATGATCCTTTTCAAATTTGGTACACTAAGAGAAAACACCATAAGTGTCCGGGGCCTAAGACTGTTCAACAGCCTCCCACCAAGCATAAGGGGAATTACCAATAGGCCCCTGGCTGCCTTCAAGAGGGAGCTGGACAGATACTTAAAGTCAGTGCTAGATCAGCCGGGCTGTGGTTCGTACGTTGGACTACGTGCGGCCAGCAGCAACAGCCTGGTTGATCAGGCCCTGATTCACCGGGAGGCCTGGTCGTGGACCGGGCCGCGGGGGCGTTGATCCCCGGAATGCCCTCCAGGTAGACAATAGTATAAAATACGAACAAGTTTCACCTGTGTAGGCGAAACGTTTCAACAATAGAGATAAACTGTTGCACATGTCTTACTACTTAAGATGATCGTTCCATTCTGACTCGACTTTCAAGCCAATACTTTCCTATATCTTTTCTACATCTAAATTTTATCCAACCTGAATCCATTGTTCCAAGTTCTTTCTTGGTTAAATGTTCGTAGCACCTAAATAATATCACCTTTATTTAAACCTGTCTTCCACTAATATATTTGAAGCAGATTCCATCCCCCCACTCACTGGTTCTACATCTATCAGGGTAGGTTTAGGGTTCTCTATCTCCACCTGAAAGATTCTTTAGATACTATAGTGGATTAAGTTTTAACCCTGCATGTTCTCCGCCACATTTATGTCTTCCGAATTAAGTACTTGTAGAAATAAAGATTATTATTATTATTGGAACGAAGGTTGAGTTGCAGAACCTAAGTGAAACACTTGTTGATGTAATTTCAGATAGCCTATTAGCTTTATTACCCACGCTGAGACACTGCTGTCTAGGCTTTACATTTCTGCTTACCATGACGCTTATCTCCATTTCACAACCAAACACTATATTGCCAGGTTTCGTTCCCTATGATTATGACTTTGCACTTTTTTTTTCAATTAACTGCTCGTTCAGGTCTTCCAAACTGATCTTTGTGGAAGGCCTCTTGTCATAGGTGCCTATTCTGATTTCATGCCATTTATGCTGCCTCTCACTTAGGAATGGCGCCATCCAATACCGTGTGCTGCCACATTTTTTTTAACTATATATTTTTTTTTTGCTGGCCTCTAGCAGATGCTGTACCGAAATCGAAATAAAGACAACCATCTACTCTTTATCATGATCCAACACCTCAAACGTCTTACTAAAAAACGTCAGTACTTTGATAGGCAAAAAAAGACCCTTGTGAATCCGTGTTGTGTTTCGTTAATTAGATTATATTCATTAAGGTGGTTCCTAATTATATCGGCTATTATGTTTTTGCCTATCATTCAGGTGTTATCATGAGATAACTTTATAATAGAGACGTGCTTCCCATTTCGTGGACAATAATCACATTTGTGCCTCTCAGGCGCGATACCAGTTTACTGATGCACTCAACACACAAGTGAGCGGCTCGCTAAGTTCCATTCTGCATTCTTTACTTGCCCTTGAAAACAGTTGGTCGGAGCCTCGGGACGTTGTGTACGTAGATAAAAACACACATGCGCACTTCAAGACAATTACTGAAGGAACGTTTCGCCACAAATGGCTTCTTCAGTAAGAGGGACGCTCGCGCGCGCACACACACACACACACACACACACACACACCCAGGGTCAGAGGAGACATGATAACGACATACAAAATACTGCGGGGAATCGACAAGGTAGACAGTGACAGGATGTTCCAGAGAGGGAACACAGAAACAAGGGGACACAACTGGAAGCTGAAGACTCAGATGAGTCAAAGGGATGTTAGGAAGGATTTCTTCAGCCACA
The DNA here is from genome assembly GCA_009830355.1 of Cherax destructor. NCBI lineage: Eukaryota > Metazoa > Arthropoda > Malacostraca > Decapoda > Parastacidae > Cherax > Cherax destructor. The sequence continues at coordinate 157,864 of WNWK01002067.1, forward strand.
GAGTAGTCAGGAAGTGGAATAGTCTAGAGAACGATATAGTGGAGGCAGGAACCATACATAGTTTTAAGACAAGGTATGATAAAGCTCATGGAGCAGGGAGAGCAGAGACCCAGTAGCCGACAGCGAAGAGGCGGGGCCAGGAGCTGAGTCTCGACCCTTGCAACCACAATTAGGTGAGTACACACACACACACTTCAGAAGCGGTGTCACATAAAACTCAATGCTGCAATATTGTTCAATATTACAAGGACTAGCATGACAATGTCCACAAACTGTGCAACACTTAGGTAGGGTATTGTGACTATATTCCTCATTGTTAACGTGTTGTTTACTGGGAATCTACCTGGGGGTCAACGCCCCCGGGACCCAGTCCTTGACCAGGCCTCCAGGTGGACCAGGGCCTGATCAACCGGGCTATTACTGCTGTCTGCATGTAGTCCAACGTACGAACCACAACCCAGCTGATCGGGTACTGACTTTATGTATCTATCCAGCTTCCTCTTGAAGGCAGCCAGAGGTCTGTTGGTAATTCCCCTTATGCCTGGTGGGAGGCTGTTGAACAGTCTTGGGCCCTGGACATTTATTGTGTTTTCTCTTAGTGTACTAATGGCGCCTCTACTTTTCATTGGGGGTATGTTGTACCGTCTGCCCAGTCTTTTGCTTTCGTAGGGAGTGATTTATGTGTGCAGATTTGGGACCAGTCCCTCTAGAATTTTCCAGGTGTAGATTATGTATCTTTCTCTCCTGCGTTTCAAGGAGCACAGGTCAAGGGACTTCAAACGTTGCCAATAATTAAGGTGTTTGGAAGACTCAGCACAACCAACAACAGTGTGTTGCAGTGAGTCAATTGTTTAGGCTAAGGCTGATGTTTGTGTACACATGTTATTGAAGAGTGCTGGCTGCTGCAGCATAGCCTCGCGTTTGTTTAACTGAATCATCAGTATTTATATGATAATTTTGTTCTTAGTGATATTTGTCTTTATTAGTGTTCAGTAGGCTATGTGCTGTGTTTTACATCAGTGGTTGATAGTTTCAGAGCATGATCGCGGGTTTCATACCTTCACAGCATTAGTTATATATGATATCTCCTCATATTAAATGTATGAATTTTGTTGTGTAAGTGTTTACGTATAGTAAGATGGTTGAGCAGTGGTGTCGCGCTGACTCAGGCGCCTCACTCCACCTCTTCCCTCGTCTCCCTCACTCGGCTTGACTACCAAACTGGTGAACCCATAGGGAAATGCTTGATGTCCCCACCATCCCACTGAAGTCTTTCAGCTCAGGCTGAGAGACTTCATTACTTCATGTATGATGTATGCATCCCACTCTCTGGAGTGTCAGGGGAATACATAGCTAGCTTCTCACTGTGTTCCTATCGCCTAGACCAGGGCGACACAACGCTCCGTGTTTCTCTATATGTAAATAAAAATTAACACTTATCTACTCCTCCCCTCCCTACCCCTTCCATCCCTATCCCTCCCCTCCCATTCCATTCCCTCCCAACCCTTCCCCTCCCTACCCCTCCCCTCCCTACATAAAACATGTACCACACATGCATTTGTTAGTAAACACACCTGTCAAGGCACCCTGGAGGTCAGCATGTGTTACGAGAGGCAATCAAAGCAACAACAAGAGAGGTCACTGGAGGTCACTGTTACCAGAGGTCAGTAAGCCGCCAGAGGTCACTCACTAGAGGTCAGTAAGCCGCCAGAGGTCACTCACTAGAGGCCACCAGTATAGCAGCTTATTAGAGAGAGAACACCCAGGGTAGCCACGCCCTTCTGTCATTTAGCGCTAAATGAAAGCTTGCTAAACATTTTGCACTCTGGCAGGGCTCCCCGTCTTTTGAACAAGATGGCGGGTGGTTCATATAAAAAAATGCTTGTTTGGTTGATGGTGTTTAAAGGCTATCAGACTAGACTAGGGTCATTAAGGTGACACGTAACATGCTCACCACCAGTCGAGAATACATTAATCCCTAAAGACCCTTGTGCGTTTAGCGCTTATGATAATATTTTAATCCTTAAAATAGGGATCAATGTAAACTGTGTATATACGCTGAGAGGTAATACACATCTCAGGGTGTATATCCTCTCCATATCAAATTTTCAACTTGATACGTATATGTAAACTGAAACTCTCTTATGGGATTAATGGATCTTAGGTCTTGAATATTTTGGTGCCAGGTTGTTAGTGTTAGTGTCATGAGCCTCAAAACCCTGCCAATGTATGCCAAATTTCTGACATAATCCTAACTCCTCTAGACTTTGAGAAAGCCATCGACGACATGCCCATGCACTCAGCCCCAGGCCCAGACTCGTGGAACTCTGTGTTCATTAAGAACTGCAAGAAACCCCTCTCACAGGCCCTAAGTATGCTATGGAGAAGGAGCTTAGACACAGGTGAGATTCCAGTCACTGAAAACAACGGATATAGCCCCACTCCATAAAGGTGGCAGCAAAGCAGTAGCTAAGAACTATAGACCAATAGCTTTAACGCCCCACATCATAAAAGTCTTTGAAAGAGTTCAAAGAAGCAGGATAGCAAACCACCTGGACTCCCAAAAATTGCACAACTCAAGGCAACATAGTTTCAGAGCAGGTCACTCCTGCCTCTCGCAACTGCTAGACCCCTGCAGATGTAGTATACACAGATTTTGCAAAAGCCTTTGACAAGTGCGACCATGGTGTAATAGCACACAAAATGCGGGCGAAATGGGACAACTGGCAAAGTAGGCAGATGGATCTTCAACTTTCTGACCAATCGAACACAAAGAGTAGTAGTAAACAGATTAAAATCGGAAACTGCCATTGTGAAGAGCTGTGTTCCACAAGGCACAGTACTCGCCCCTATCCTGTCCCTCATTCTCATATCAGACATAGACAGAGATGTAAACCACAGCACTGTATCATCCTTTGCAGACGATACTAGGATCTGCATGAGAGTGTCATCCATTGAGGACACGGCAAATCTCCAAGAAGATATAAACCAAGTTTTCCAATGGGCAACAGAGAACAATATGATGTTCAATGAAGACAAATTCCAACTACTCAGTTATGGAAAACTGGAGGAAATAATAGCTAGGACTGAGTATATTACAAACTCCAATCACACAATAGAGCGGAAAAGTAATGTGAAGGACCTGGGTGTGGTAATGTCCGAAGCCCTCACCTTCAAGGACCACAACAATGCCACTATTACATCTGCGAGGAAACTGATAGGATGGATAATGAGAACATTCAAGACAAGAGATGCCAAGCCAATGATAATCTTTTTTAAATCACTTGTTCTCTCTAGGCTAGAATACTGCTGTACATTAACATCCCCATTCAAGGCAGGTGAAATTGCAGATCTAGAGAATGTACAGAGAACCTTTACTGCACGTATAAGTTCCATCAAACACCTTAACTACTGGGAACGCCTGGAAGCACTAAACCTATATTCACTGGAGCGCAGGCGAGAGAGATATATCATAATCTACACCTGAAAGATTCTGGAGGGACTGGTCCCTAATCTACGCATAGAAATCACTCCATACGAAAGCAAAAGACTTGGCAGGCGATGTAACATACCCTCAGTGAAAAGTATTGGCGCCAATAGTACACTAAGAGAAATCACAATAAGTGTCAGGGGCCCAAGACTATTCAACAGCCTCTCACTAGCCATAAGGGGAATTACCAATAGACCTCTGGTTGTCTTCAAGAGGGAGCTGGACAGATACCTAAAGTCGGTGCCAGATCAGCAGGGTTGTGGTTCGTATGTTGGACTACGTGCGGCCGTCAGTAACAGCCTCGTTGATCAGGCCCTGATCCACCAGGAGGCCTGGTCATGGACCGGGCCGCGGGAGCGTTAATCCCCGAAATACCGCTCAGGTAGAGGGCGCCGCAGGGGCCATGACTTAGCAGACATGTATGGTGGTCGTGGACCGGGCCGCGGAGGCGTTGATTCCCGGAATGCCCTCCAGGTAGACTCCAGGTAGGTAAGTATGCTGTGTAAGTCATTACACTTTAAAATATTTATAATGGAAGTGCATTTCTTAATGGAGGTCTATCGGAGGTCACTGTATGCGTACCAGAAGTCACTATGCGCACCAGTAACCTCTGTATGCGTAACAGTGGTCACCATGCACACTAGAGGTCACTACATGTACACCAGAGGTCACTGCATTTACACCAGAGGTCACTACATGTACACCAGAGGTCACTACATGTACACCAGAGGTCACTGCATGTACACCAGAGGTCACTGCATGTACACTAGAGGTCACTACATGTACATTAGTGGTCACCATGACTAAGCATGGATAGTGACCGGAAGTCAGCAGGGCGGAGGTAACGTCATTTCCGGTCAAGCTTTTGACACTAACACACGCTACTCCCACACCAATAATATATATACGTATATATATATATATATATATATATATATATATATATATATATATATATATATATATATATATATATATATATATAATTTTCCCCATTTTAATGAAATTATTGAGTATGAAAACCGTGACTGATTTATTTTCCTGGGAGAGGCGAGATGTTGGTCATTAATGAGGAATATTTCCCGGGGAATACTGGCTCATCTCTAGCGATTATTTCCGTTATTTCTCCTCTATACTTCCCTCCTCCTCCCTTCCGTCCTTCCTTCTTCCTGGCTTTTTTCCCCTCACCCTCCTCCCCTTCCCCCTTCACCATGAAATTACATAGTTATGCAGGGTGATGTGTGGGTTCCCCACTCACTGTGTTGAAACTCTCACTGTTCTGACCTCTCTCTTACTCTCCCATCTTTCTCTCTCTCACGCCCTCTCCTCTTTCTCTCACCCTTCTTTCTTACCCTTCCCTCTTTCTTTATCCCTCCGCTTTTTCTCACGTTCCCCTCTTTCGCACTTTTTTTTTTTTTGCTAGACCGTATTTAGTATTGTGTGTGGAGAGAGAGAGACGAGGAGTGGCGACCTTAGAACATAAGAAAGAAGGAGCACTGCAGCAGGCCTACTGGCCCGAGCTGGTCAATTTAACTGGTCCAAGTCGGGCCGAAACGTCGTCGTAAGCTCCTCTCTTTTTATATGTGCGGGTTGTGTGTGTACACACCCACTCATGTATTTGTCTAACACTATTGGATTTCATGGCACCACTATCATCCAAGTGTGACTGCTATCATCCATGTGGCACCACCATCACACAAGTGGCACCACTACCATCCAGGTGGCACCACTTTCGTTCATGTGGCACCACTATCACCCGAGTGGCACCATTATCATCCACATTTGGAGTGTTAATGTTAGAGGATCTCACCCTCAAGGATCACAACAGTGTCACTATCACATCTGCGAGGAAAATGATAGGATGGATAATGAGAACCTTTAAAACAAAGGATGCAAGTCAATGATAATCCTTTTTAAATCACTTGTTCTCTCTAGGCTGGAATACTGCTGTACACTAACAGCTCCATTCAAGGCAGGTGAAATTGCAGATCTAGACAATGTACAGAGAACCTTTACTGCACGTATAAGTTTCGTCAAACACCTTAATTACTGGGAACACTTGGAAGCCTATCAGACTTGTACTCACTGGAACACAGGCGAGAGAGATACATCATAATCTACATCCTAAATCTGCACACATAAATCACTCCCTACGAAAACTAAAGATTGGGCAGACGGTGCAACATACCCCTAATGAAAAGTAGGGGCTCCATTGGTACACTAAGAGAAAACACAATAAGTGTCCAGGGCCCAAGGCTGTTCAACAGCCTCCCACCAGACATAAGGGGAATTACCAATAGACCCCTGGTTGTCTTTAAGAGGAAGCTGGACAGATACCTAAAGTCATTGCCAGATCAGCCGGTGTGGTTCATACGTTGGACTACGTGCGACCGGCACTAACAGCCTGGTTGATCGGGTCCTGATCCACCGGGAGGCCTGATCAAGGACTGGGCCGCGGGGGCGTTGACCCCCGGAACACCCTCCAGGTACACTATCATCCAAGTGGCACCACTATCATCCAGTGGCACTGTTATCTGACAGTGCGTTATCTAGCCGCCAGGGGGCACCCCCACTCCCATAGAGTGAGAAATAACAAGTTATCACTGAAATAATGTGATGCGAAGGTCGAGTTTAAGGTCAAGTTATCATCAGTTTAAGGTCAAGTTATCATCAGTTTAAGGTCAAGTTATATTTTTTTAAGGGGAAGTTATCGTAAGTTTAAGGTCGAGTTGTCATAACTTTAAAGTCAAGTTATACTTTTAATGGGAAGTTATCGTAAGTTTAATACCAAGTTATCGTAAGTTATGGCATGAAGGTCACGGTACAGCCTACCTGGGTAGTAGCTGCTGGTTCTTTGTGCACCGTGTAGCCATCCTGTGGATGGTGGTGGTGGTGGTGGGTGGTGGATGGTGGTGGTGGATGGTGGTGGTGGATGGTGGTGGTGGTGGATGGTGGTGGTGAATGGTGGTGGCTAGTTGAAGGCAGTAATAATATTGATAGAATTACCCACAATATGTTAGGTACAAGGACGTAGGTGAAACTAATGCGATATTTTTACTGTGGCAACGTTTCGTTCTCCAGGAGCTTTCTGAGGGCGTAACAGCTTGACAAAGCTCCTGGAGAGCGAAACGTTGCCACAATAACATGTTCCATTAGTTGCATTTGTGTCCTTTTACCTAACATAGGTGAAGGGAGTTACCAACCTTGAAGGGAGGATACAGGGAGTTACAAACCTTGAAGGGAGGATACAGGGAGTTACAAACCTTGAAGGGAGAATACAGGGAGTTACCAACCTTGAAGGGAGGATACAGGGAGTTACAAACCTTGAAGGGAGGATACAGGGAGTTACAAACCTTGAAGGGAGGATACAGGGAGTTACCAACCTTGAAGGGAGGATACAGGGAGTTACCAACCTTGAAGGGAGGATACAGGGAGTTACAAACCTTGAAGGGAGGATACAGGGAGTTACCAACCTTGAAGGGAGGATACAGGGAGTTACCAACCTTGAAGGGAGGATACAGGGAGTTACAAACCTTGAAGGGAGTATACAGGGAGTTACCAACCTTGAAGGAAGAATACAGGGAGTTACAAACCTTGAAGGGAGGATACAGGGAGTTACCAACCTTGAAGGGAGGATACAGGGAGTTACAAACCTTGAAGGGAGGATATAGGGAGTTACAAACCTTGAAGGGAGTATACAGGGAGTTACCAACCTTGAAGGAAGAATACAGGGAGTTACAAACCTTGAAGGGAGGATACAGGGAGTTACAAACCTTGAAGAGAGGATACAGGGAGTTACCAACCTTGAAGGGAGAATACAGGGAGTTACAAACCTTGAAGGGAGTATACAGGGAGTTACCAACCTTGAAGGGAGGATACAGGGAGTTACAAACCTTGAAGAGAGGATACAGGGAGTTACCAACCTTGAAGGGAGGATACAGGGAGTTACAAACCTTGAAGGGAGGATACAGGGAGTTACAAACCTTGAAGGGAGGATACAGGGAGTTACCAACCTTGAAGGGAGTATACAGGGAGTTACAAACCTTGAAGGGAGGATACAGGGAGTTACAAACCTTGAAGGGAGGATACAGGAAGTTACAAACCTTGAAGAGAGGATACAGGGAGTTACCAACCTTGAAGGGAGAATACAGGGAGTTACAAACCTTGAAGGGAGTATACAGGGAGTTACCAACCTTGAAGGGAGGATATAGGGAGTTACAAACCTTGAAGGGAGGATACAGGGAGTTACCAACCTTGAAGGGAGGATACAGGGAGTTACAAACCTTGAAGGGAGGATACAGGGAGTTACCAACCTTGAAGGGAGGATACAGGGAGTTACAAACCTTGAAGGGAGGATACAGGGAGTTACAAACCTTGAAGGGAGTATACAGGGAGTTACCAACCTTGAAGGGAGGATACAGGGAGTTACAAACCTTGAAGGGAGGATACAGGGAGTTACCAACCTTGAAGGGAGAATACAGGGAGTTACAAACCTTGAAGGAGGATACAGGGAGTTACCAACCTTGAAGGGAGGATACAGGGAGTTACAAACCTTGAAGGGAGGATACAGGGAGTTACCAACCTTGAAGGGAGAATACAGGGAGTTACAAACCTTGAAGGGAGGATACAGGGAGTTACCAACCTTGAATGGAGGATACAGGGAGTTACAAACCTTGAAGGGAGGATACAGGGAGTTACCAACCTTGAAGGGAGAATACAGGGAGTTACAAACCTTGAAGGGAGGATACAGGGAGTTACAAACCTTAAAGGGAGTATACAGGGAGTTACAAACCTTGAAGGGAGGATACAGGAAGTTACAAACCTTGAAGGGAGTATACAGGGAGTTACCAACCTTGAAGGGAGGATACAGGAAGTTACAAACCTTGAAGGGAGGATACAGGGAGTTACAAACCTTGAAGGGAGTATACAGGGAGTTACAAACCTTGAAGGGAGGATACAGGGAGTTACAAACCTTGAAGGGAGGATACAGGGAGTTACCAACCTTGAAGGGAGGATACAGGGAGTTACAAACCTTGAAGGGAGGATACAGGGAGTTACAAACCTTGAAGGGAGGATACAGGGAGTTACAAACCTTGAAGGGAGGATACAGGGAGTTACAAACCTTGAAGGGAGGATACAGGGAGTTACAAACCTTGAAGGGAGGATACAGGGAGTTAGGGAGTACAAACCTTGAAGGGAGGATACAGGGAGTTACAAACCTTGAAGGGAGGATACAGGGAATTAAACCTTGAAGGGAGGATACAGGAGTTTGAAACATTGAAGGGAGGATAAATACAAACGTCAGGAGGTACAGGTAAAACGTTGAAGGTAGGATACGGGGAGTTACAAACGTTAAAGGGAGGATACAGAGAGTTTGAAACTTTGAAGAGAGGATACAGGGAGGGAGAGCATGGGTCCTCGCCTGACCTACTTTCCACCAACCAAAAATGACTCATTGTTCTTTGTTCTCTTATCCTGTGCTCTCTCTCTCTCTCTCTCTCTCTCTCTCTCTCTCTCTCTCTCTCTCTCTCTCTCTCTCTCTCTCTCTCTCTCTCTCTCTCTCTCTCTCTCTCTTATCATTGGCCAATATGTCAAAATTTGTCTCAGATTGGATTTTAGAGGACGGTCTGAGATCACTTGTGTCTTGCTTCTCATTGGCTGGGTCAAATACACCTCTGATCTTCATTGGCTGAATCATACACACATCTGATCCTCATTGGCGGATCATACAAGCTTCTGTTTCTCATTGGCTGGATCATACATGCTTCTGTTTCTCATTGGCGGGATCATACAAGCTTGTTTCTCATTGGCTGGGTCATACACACCTCTGATCCTTATTGGCTGGGTCATACACACCTCTGATCCTCATTGGCTTGGTCATACACACCTCTGATCCTCATTGGCTGGGTCATACACACCTCTGATCCTCATTGGCTGGGTCATACACACCTCTGATCCTCATTGGCTGGGTCATTCACGCCTCTGATCCTCATTGGCTGGGTCATACACACCTCTGATCCTCATTGGCTGGGTCATACACACCTCTGATCCTCATTGGCTGGGTCATACACGCCTCGGTTTCACAATGGCTATATCACATATGTTTCTGTTTTCATTCTGATTAGCCAATCAGGTGTCGTTTTGTTGTGTCTTGCTTCCCATTGGGTGGCTACATCATTCTGATTGGCTAATTTTGGTTGATATTTTGTGGCAGTATTGGAAACTGAATCCTATCTCCTCGTATATATATATATTATATATATATATATATATATATATATATATATATATATATATATATATATATATATATATACACGCCTAGAAACATACACCTCTCAGTGTATATAAGATTAGAATATTCACACTCGCGTCATTACAACTTATCTAGTCATTGATGACGGTTCTGAAGATACAGGAGCTAGAGCTTGTTACAGCCGTGTTAGCGTGAGGTTCACATGTAAAACCCTTCACTTGTGGTCACAGTGGTGGCCCATGCTAACCTTCCTACGGTGTTAAGAAATACACATAGTTGAATAAGTGTTTATTATACCACTATGGTCCCGGGGATAACGCACTGGCCTGCGAATTATACCTCTTACTTCCCAGGGGTCTGAACCCCAGTGTGATTACTTGGTATATACACGTACACGATGCCTCCCCACTGCGTTATATAACACCCCACTACTATATTTTCTTCCCCGCTCTTTTATTTTCATCCCCAATGCTGTATTTACTGCCCACTACTTATTTCCTCCCCACTACTTTATTTTCCTCCCCATTACTTTATTTTCCTCTCCACTACTTTATTTCCTCCCCACTACTTTACCCCCCCCCTCCCCTAGCAGCTTCATACACTGGGGAAGATACAGTATCAGCTGTTTACATACGATAATCTTGATATAAGAACACACTATCAACAGTTTTTTTAAATGCTACAGTTAACAGCTACAGCTATACAATCAGTTTTGTTTTTGCGACAATTACAGTTTACAGAGACGTTTACTCATTGTCTACAAAAATAATAATATAAAAATGTTGAAAATTTATTTGTAAATATTAACTGGCATATAAAACTGAAAATTTCTCTATTATTATTATTATTATTATTATTAGTATGATTATGATTATTATTTTATTATTATTATTGTTTTATTATTATTATTATTATTATTATTATTATTATTATATTATTATTATTAGTAGTAGTAGTATTAGTATTAGTATTATTGTTATTATTATTAGTATTATGATTATTATTATTTTATTATTATTATTGTTTTATTATTATTATTATTATTATTTTATTATTATTATTATTATTGTTATTTTATTATTATTATTATGATTATTATTATTTTATTATTATTATTATTATTGTTTTATCATTATTATTGTTGAATTATTATTGTTTTATTATTCATGGGGAGCGCTAAAGTTGTATGGGTCCGCGCCTGGGTGGGGCGGAGAGGGGGCATGTCCGGCAATCAGGTTCGATCCCAGGAAAGGGAAAAAAGGTCAATTTCCTTGGATCGAGAGCCCCTTTCCCCTTCCCCCCCTTCACCTGCACCTCCCTCGAGGGACCTATTTGTTGACCTCCCCCGTTGCCTCCCCTACCCCCCAAAAAAAAGGGGCGACAGTGTTGCGTTAGCAGTTGTTGCGTCACTTCCGCCTCGCCGCTTCCACAGTTGTGGCGGAAAGCGGAAGAGAAGAAAGCCGTGTTGATTGAACAGTTGTGTCGGACTGTCAATGGAGGTTCCATGATGGGGGGAGGGGGGGGGACACTGGTTTAGATCCTAAAGAAAACAAAAATAAAAGGTATCGTTTGATTAATGGAATCTCGCTTTTTTGTGAGTTGGGAACCACCGCTTAATTTAATGCTTATAATCATAGCCATAATTTTTAAACGGGGGAGGTGAAGAGGTAAGCCAGTGGAAGGCCTCGGTCAGATGGCCAAAAGCTCCCCAGCTGCGGGTCATCATATGACTAAGACCCGCGTCAGGAAACACTTGTCTTTGATATATACGTTTGATGAGTTCCGAGTTTTTTTCTACTTCCGGAGCCCGGCCATGGGCCAGGCTCATCTGGTGCTAGCCTGGTCAACCAGGCTGTTGCTGCTGGTGGCCCGGTGACCCACATATCCCTCACAGCCTAGTTGTCTGGCACTTGTCCTGTTTCCTGACAAACCTTACCTAACCTAACCTAATCTAACCTAACCTAACCTTACCTAACCTAACCTAACCTAACCTTCTTGTTATTCATTTCGTAGTTACACTTAATACTTAACACTGACTGGAATATTACACTGAGAGGTGTATATCTCTCAGTGTATATACACTGAGATTTATCTTACACTGAGAGGTATATATCTCTCAGTGTATATACACTGAGATTTATCTTACACTGAGAGGTATATATCTCTCAGTGTATATACACTTGAGATTTATCTTACACTGAGAGGTATATATCTCTCAGTGTATATACATTGAGATTTATCTTACACTGAGAGGTGTATATCTCTCAGTGTATATACACTGAGATATATCTTACACTGAGAGGTGTATATCTCTCAGTGTATATACACTGAGATTTATCTTACACTGAGAGGTATATATCTCTCAGTGTATATACACTGAGATTTATCTTACACTGAGAGGTGTATATCTCTCATTGTATATACACTTGAGATTTATCTTACACTGAGAGGTATATATCTCTCAGTGTATATACACTGAGATTTATCTTACACTGAGAGGTATATCTCTCTCAGTGTATATACACTTGAGATTTATCTTACATTGAGAGGTATATATCTCTCAGTGTATATACACTGAGATTTATCTTACACTGAGAGGTATATATCTCTGTGTATATACACTGAGATTTATCTTACACTGAGAGGTATATATCTCTGTGTATATACACTGAGATTTATCTTACACTGAGAGGTGTATATCTCTCAGTGTATATATACAGAGAATTTATGTTAATCAGCATTTTAGGGATTAAAGTATTCTTGACTGGTGGTGAACAGGTGACAAGCAGCCTCGTGTAGTAGATAAGCTTTAAACCCCCCATTAACCAAGCAATCTGCCACCAGTACCTATGTCAAGAGGGTAACAACGCCGTTGTATAAGCAGCCTCCGTTATCTCCGTTGCAGAAAATCAACGGCTGGCAATGCAATTGACTATTTACAAACAAACATCTTTGCAAGAAATAATTTTTGCGCTATCGTTGTTCATTTTCGCTCAGTTATTCTTATACACTTTGTAGAAATCCAGGAGAGATTATCAAACCTGTTTTAACCGCTTGCAAAACCTTCGAGAGTTCATTTAAACCTGTTTTTAACTCGAGTGTAGAGTTTTGTTTTATAATTGAGATGGTATTATATACCTTAACGCGAAGATAAAACCCAGGCTAAAGTGACACTAGGTATCGTTCAAGCCAGACCCAGACGTCGCTTTCTCACTGTTTTAAGAAAATTCATTAACTTATCGCTATTTAACTTTGGTTAGATTAAAACTTTGTTAATTATAACGTACCACAACGGCAATAAATGAAATGTTACATAGAGGCGACTAGAAAAATGGAGCCTACTCTTATATCTTGTACATGTAGAAATAAAGATTATTATTATTATTATTATTATTATTTTTATTATTTTTATTATTATTTATTATTATTATTATTATTATTATTATTATTATTATTATTATTATTATTATTATTATTATTATTATTATTATTATACAGTCATATCATTACTGTTTAACTCTCGTGTATAAGTCACGTATCTTATTCTCGTGCAGATTTGAACGTTTCTTGTTGCTACTAAGCAACTGCGTTGCCAGACGTGCCGCAACTGAATTTTTAAATGCTCTTATTTTAGGTTAAATATACATATTTTATTTATCTAGATTTGCATCAACCTGGAGTAACTTAGGGTAATATTTATAAACGTTAAGAAATGAACGTAGAAAATAGAGTAATAAAATTGTTGTAGTGAACTGGTCACGGACTGGGCCGAGGGGGCGTTGACCCCCGAAACCCCCTACAGGTATACTCCAGGTATACGGGAGCCGCCGCAAGTACACACTGTAGGGACCCATAGCCTCGGAGGAGGGTACGGGTCCCTACTGTAAGATCCCTAATATAGGGTCCCTACTGTAGGGTCCCTACTGTAAGGTCCCTACTGTAGGGTCCCTACTGTAAGGTCCCTACTGTAGGGTCCCTACTGTAGGGTCCCTACTGTAAGGTCCCTACTGTAGGGTCCCTACTGTAGGGTCCCTACTGTAGGGACCTGAAGTAACACAAACCTCCATTGTATGTAGCTTTGTGATACAGGTGGTGAGATGGAGAAGTGGTTGGAGACTTGGGTGAATGGTTAACTTGAAGAGTTGGTTGAATCGCTGGATAAATTGTTTAGCGGTTAGAGGGATGGTTGAGTAGATAGTGAGGTTGGTTGGTTGAATGGGCGATTGTTTGATTGGATAACTGATTTAAACGTCGATTTTTTTAAGTGGGTAAGTAGTTGAATGGGTGAGTGAATATCTAGTTGGTTGAATGGGTGAGTGAATATCTAGTTTGTTGAATGGGTGAGTGAATATCTAGTTGGTTGAATGGGTGAGTGAATGGCTAGTTGGATGAATGTTCAAATGGGTAGTTGGTTGAATTTGTGCTTGAGCTGATGATTGGCTGGTTGGTTGAGTCGGCGAGTAGTTAAGTTGTTACATAGATGGTTGATTTGATTTGTGGATTGTTGGTTTGAGTGATAGTTAAATGAAGAGATGGACGAGTAGATGCATAAATAGATGTGTTATTGGTTGTACAGATAGATGTACTGCAGGTTGAGGTGGCTGTAGGGAATGTTTGAATAGATAGGTGGGTTGACCGGACGTATACGTGGTTGACTGGTTGTCTGAATAAAGGGTGGCCTGTGTGTGTGTGTGAGAGAGAGAGAGAGGGGCTGGTGATTGTAACCTCTGACCTCTTGACCTCATCTTCAGAGCATGACCCAAGATTGACCTCGTCATAATCGTCAATTCTGGTGTATAAGGGGTCGTTCCCCCCTTATAGGGCAACTATGAACAAGGGGTCACCCTCCCTTTACTTTTGCAAGTAGATTTAAGAGGGCGAAACTCCCCTCAGCCATAGTTAAGTACAGTAAAGATCAAACTCCCCTCACTCCTCGTAGGTACATAGAGGGGTCAACCTCCCCTCACTCATAGATACAGAGGTCAACCTCCCCTCACTCCTCATGGGTACAGAGGTCAAACTAACCTCACTCTCCTCATAGGTATATTGAGGGTCAAACTCCCCTCACTCTCCTCATAGGTACATTGAGGGGTCAAACTCTCCTCACTCCTCGTAGGTACATTGAGGGGTCAAACTCCCCTCACTCATAGGTACAGAGGTCAAACTCTCCTCACTCATAGGTACAGAGGTCAAACTCCCCTCACTCATAGGTACAGAGGTCAAACTCCCCTCACTCATAGGTACAGAGGTCAAACTCCCCTCACTCATAGGTACAGAGGTCAAACTCCCCTCACTCCTCGTAAGTACAGAGGTCAAACTCCCCTCACTCCTCATAGGTACAGAGGTCAAACTCCCCTCACTCCTCATAGGTACAGAGGTCAAACTCCCCTCACTCCTCGTAGGTACATTGAGGGGTCAAACTCCCCTCACTCATAGGTACAGAGGTCAAACTCCCCTCACTCATAGGTACAGAGGTCAAACTCCCCTCACTCCTCGTAGGTACAGAGGTCAAACTCCCCTCACTCCTCATAGGTACAGAGGTCAAACTCCCCTCACTCCTCATAGGTACAGAGGTCAAACTCCCCTCACTCCTCGTAGGTACAGAGGTCAAACTCCCCTCACTCCTCATAGGTACAGAGGTCAAACTCCCCTCACTCCTTCCCCTCTATTTAGTTTACGTAATATTACTCTTGATAACAAAACGGGTTTGAAACATATGAGGTCATGTTTAGCTGGGTTGACCTGAGATGACCCCAGACTCCCACAGTAAGTGACTAACAACACGAGGTCACATACCATGCTGCCAGAGGTCAACCACCCACCTCCTGACCCTTCGTACACACACTAGAACTTGGCTTTATTGCTGTTCCCCATTGACCTCTAGGTGACCTCTAGTGACCGTACTGGCGTAGCTCGGCGATGACTTGCCTATCCAGGATGACCTTTGACCCGTGACCTTGATGCAGTGACCAAACAACATTGATAATCATGTTTTGGATGCAACATTAGACAGAGTAAGGGCATTCAAGATAGGAGGGATTTTGATCCAAGGAATGGGATTGGGTTTAAAGCTTATTGACTACTTGAGAGTCATTAAGGATGTATTTCTCTAGATCTGCAATTTCACCTGCCTTGAATGGGGATGTTAATGTACAGTAGTATTCTCTCTAGGCTAGATTACTGCTGTACATTAACATCCTCATTCAAGGCAGGTGAAATTGCAGATCTAGAGAATGTACAGAGAACCTTACTGCACGTATAAGTTCCATCAAACACCTTAACTACTGGGAACGCCTGGAAGCACTAGACTTATATTCACTGGAGCGAAGGCGAGAAAGATATATCATAATCTACACCTGGAAGATTCTGGAGAGACTGGTCCCTAATATGCACACAAAAATCACTCCATACGAAAGCAAAAGACTTGGCAGACGGTGCAACGTACCCCCAGTGAAAAGTAGGGACGCCACTGGTACACTAAGAGAAAACACAATAAGTGTCCGGGGCCCAAGACTGTTCAACAGCCTCCCACCAGCCATAAGGGGCATTACCAGTAGACCTCTGGTTGCCTTCAAGAGGGAGTTGGACAGATACCTAAAGTCAGTGCCAGATCAGCCGGGCTGTGGTTCGTACGTTGGACTACGTGTGTTAGTGCTATTCTTGCCTTACCTCTTTCAGGTCTAGTGCAGTAGAATGGTAGCGTAGGTGAAGAGATACGACCATAGACTAGAAGCTGTTTATTACTGGGAAGGTGTAGGTATACACGGGTGCAGAGTGTGAGAGGGGACCGGAAGCCTACCTTCGATGAGGTAGGCCGAGGAAGTGAGAAAGAAACATGGCAGGGTAGCCTGACCTTGATAGGCCTAGAGGGCAGCACCGGAGTGCCGCGTAAATTGAAAGGGAATAAGTATAGGCTGCTTACACGTGCAGCCAGCAGTAACAGCATCGTTGATCAGGCCCTGATCCACCGGGAGGCCTGGTCATAGACCGGGCCGCGGGGAGTCGATCCCCGGAATGCCCTCCAGGTAGACACTACCAGTCGAGTATTTAATTGGGTGTATGTACACTGAGAGATACACGTGTGTGTGTGTTTGTGTACTCACCTAGTTGTGGTTGCAGGGGTCGAGTCATAGCTCCTGGCCCCGTGTGTGTGTGTATGTGTGTGTGCGTACTCACTTTTTTGTTGTTGCAGGGATCGATTCAAAGCTCCTGGCCCCCGCCTCTTCGCTGGTCACCACTAGGTCCACTCTCCCTGCTCCCCCCTGAGCATTATCGTACCTCTTCTTAAAGCTATGTATGGATCCTGCATTCACTACTTCACTCTCCAGATTGTTCCACTTCCTGACACCTCTTTGAAGAAATACTTCCTAACATCTCTGTGACTCACCTGAGTTTTCAACTTCCAGTTGTGACCCCTTGTTGCTGTGTCCCATCTCTGAAACATCCCGTTCCTGTCCATCTTGTCAATTACTCTCATTATTTTATACGTCGTTATCATGTGTCCCCTATCCCTCCTGTCCTCCAGTGTCGTGAGGTTGGTTTCCCTTAACCTCTCTTCGTAGAACATATCCCTTAGCTCCGGGACTAGTCTTGTTGCAAACCTTTGCACTTTCTCTAATTTTTTGACGTGTTTGACCAAGTGTGGGTTCCATACTGGTGCTGCATACTCCAATGTGGCCCTGACGTACACGGCGTACAGTGTCGTGAATGACTCCTTACTTAGGTTTGTCAGGCGCCCATATGCTGCAGCGGTTATTTGGTTGATGTGCGCCTCAGATGTGCTCGGTATGATGCTCGCCCCAAGGTCCTTTTCCTTGAGTAAGTTTTGCAGCCTTTGACCTCCAAGGCTGTACTCCGTCTGCGGTCTTCTTTGTCCTTCCCCAAGCTTCATATCTTTGCACTTCTGGATTTAAACTCCAGAAGCCATTTGTCAGACCAGGCTTGCAGCCTGTCTTGATCCCCTTGTAGGCTTACCTGATCCTCGTCTACTTGTATTCTCCTCATTAGCTTCACATCGTCTGCGAAAGGTGACACCTCTGAATCTGTCCCTTCCGTCATGTCATTCACATATACTAGAAACAGCACTGGACCTAGAACTGACCTTGTGGAACTCCACTCAACACATGCACCTGACACCTCATCACGTACCAACACACGTTGCTTCCTCCCTGTACTCACCTAGTTGTACTCACCTACTTGTGGTTGCAGGGGTCGATTCACAGCTCCTGGCCCTGTGTGTGTGTGTGTATGTACATGTACGTGTGTCATGGCAGCTGCACTTGTTGAGGATCATTCGTCTGTTCTTGCTTTTATTTAGCTGTGTTTGTTTTTAGTTATTTCCATGTTTGTTTACTTATTAGTACTTTCTCCTTATATTGTTTTAATTCCTGTTTATTTCCTATAACGTTTGCTTTACGTCTCCTTACCTGTGTTGTCATCACAGTTGTGTTTGCAGGGGTCGAGCTGTGACTCGACCCCTTCAACCACAAATAGGTAAGTACAACTGGAACTGACTGAAGGTACAGTCAGCTGACTGGAGGTACAATCAGCTGACTGAAGGTACAGTAGCTGACTGAAGGTACAATCAGCTGACTGAAGGTACAGTAGCTGACTGGAGGTACAATCAGCTGACTGAAGGTACAATCAGCTGACTGAAGGTACAATCAGCTGACTGAAGGTACAATCAGCTGACTGAAGGTACAGTAGCTGACTGGAGGTACAATCAGCTGACTGAAGGTACAGTAGCTGACTGAAGGTACAATCAGCTGACTGAAGGTACAGTAGCTGACTGGAGGTACAATCAGCTGACTGGAGGTACAATCAGCTGACTGGAGGTACAATCACCACTCCAGTAAACTTAATGTTTGCTCCTGGCAAAGCATTACTTGTTTCCCCTTTCACCAATCTTCGTTTACCCCCCTAGTGTACATTCACTGTACACCTCCAGTGTACACCCCGAGTGTACACTCAATATACACCTCCAGTATACATCTTCAATATACACCCCAATATACACCTTCAGCGTACACTCAGTATACGCCCCCAGTGTACAGTATATACCCCCAGTAGTGTACACTCAGTATACACCCCTAGTGTACAGTGTATACCCCCAGCAGTGTACACTCAGTATACACCCCAGTGTACAGTGTATACCCCAGCAGTGTACATTCAGTATACACCCCAGTGTACAGTATATACCCCCAGTAGTGTACACTCAGTATACACCCCTAGTGTACAGTGTATACCCCCAGCAGTGTACACTCAGTATACACCCCAGTGTACAGTGTATACCCCAGCAGTGTACATTCAGTATACACCCCAGTGTACAGTGTATACCCCCAGCAGTGTACACTCAGTATACACCCCAGTGTACAGTGTATACCCCAGCAGTGTACATTCAGTATACACCCCAGTGTACAGTGTATACCCCAGCAGTGTACACTCAGTATACACCCCAGTGTACAGTGTATACCCCCAGCAGTGTACACTCAGTATACACCCCAGTGTACAGTGTATACCCCCAGCAGTGTACACTCAGTATACACCCCAGTGTACACGGAGCATACAATAACAACACTGGCACTCTAGGCACTTAACTATCAATATGGGTTCAATATCTTGTTGGTTACTGAGAGAAACGTGTCAATTCCGTCTTGAGCGTGTATTCAACTATTTGTGATTGCAGGGGGTTCGATTCTAAGCTCCCGGCCCCGCCTCTCCGTTGGCCGCTACTGGGTTCACTCTCTCCTGGCTGTGTGAGCCCTATCATACCTGTTCTTAAAACTATGTATGGATCTTGCCTCAAGCACTGCGTTGAATAATGCCGCTCTGCTTCCTGACCACTCTGAGGCTAAAG
This sequence comes from Cherax destructor, assembly GCA_009830355.1. Classification (NCBI taxonomy): domain Eukaryota; kingdom Metazoa; phylum Arthropoda; class Malacostraca; order Decapoda; family Parastacidae; genus Cherax; species Cherax destructor. The sequence continues at coordinate 177,466 of WNWK01002067.1, forward strand.
ACGTATATTTCCTAACATCCCTGTGACGCAGCTGTGCTCTTTTAACTTTTAACTGTGACCTCCTGTACCTGTGACCTGTACCTGTGACTTGCCTCTCAAACATACTCACCCTGTCTACCCTGTCAATTCCTATCAATGTTTGGTAGGTCATAATCATATCACCTCTAGCCTTCTGTCCTCTTTTTTTTATATTTTATTTAAAATAAAACATTAATACATGTCATATTATCTTCATAGAAGATCCGCACACATGAGAAAATAGGCACATGCCATAATTATGAAGTCTGTCCTCTAGTGTTGTCAGGTTAAGAAAGATTAGCACTTGCCATTGCGTGAACCACACTTAATATCTGCATATAATATAATTCCTGTCATTGTAGGGTCACATATATCATGTGGATCTTCAACATTATATAACCAAAACATTGATAATACGATTTAAAAAAAATGGCTTGATAGAGACTAAACAAGCTTAGAGATGTGTGTGTGTGTGTATGTGTGTGCTCACCTGTTTGTGCTTTCCTATTTGTGGTTGCAGGAGTCGATTCACAGCTCCTGGCCGCGCCTCTTCGCTGGTCGCTACTAGGTCTACTCCCTGCTACATGAGCTTTATCATATTTTCTTCTTAAAGCTATGTATGTATGTATGGATTCTGCCTCCACTACATCTCTGTGTGGGTGTGTGAGGCAGCAGGAGGTCTGGTCTAGTACTGGCCCTGTGTAAGGCAGCAGCAGGTCTGGTCTAGTACTGGCCCTGTGTAAGGCAGCAGGAGGTCTGGTCTAGTACTGGCCCTGTGTAAGGCAGCAGGAGGTCTGGTCTAGTACTGGCCCTGTGTAAGGCAGCAGGAGGTCTGGTCTAGTACTGGCCCTGTGTAAGGCAGCAGGAGGTCTGGTCTAGGACTGGCCCTGTGTAAGCAGCAGCAGGTCTGGTCTAGGACTGGCCTGTGTAGGCAGCAGGAGGTCTGGTCTAGGACTGGCCCTGTGTAAGGCAGCAGCAGGTCTGGTCTAGGACTGGCCCTGTGTAAGGCAGCAGCAGGTCTGGTCTAGGACTGGACCTGTGTAAGGCAGCATGAGGTCTGGTCTAGTACTGGCCCTGTGTAAGGCAGCAGGAGGTCTGGTCTAGGACTGGCCCTGTGTAAGGCAGCAGCAGGTCTGGTCTAGGACTGGCCCTGTGTAAGGCAGCAGGAGGTCTGGTCTAGGACTGGACCAGTGTAAGGCAGCAGGAGGTCTGATCTAGGACTGGCCCTGTGTAAGGCAGCAGGAGGTCTGGTCTAGGACTGAACCAGTGTAAGGCAGCAGGAGGTCTAGTTTAGGACTGGACCAGTGTAAGGCAGCATGGTCTAGGACTGAACCTGTGTAAGGCAGCAGGAGGTCTGGTCTAGGACTGAACCTGTGTAAGGCAGCAGCAGGTCTGGTCTAGGACTGAACCTCAGTGTTGGCGACCAGTCACATGGTAGGTGGTGTCCCGTTGCTCTTCCTCCAGAAAAAACTCAACACAGCTTAGTGACCTCCAGTATATTTCTCTCCCCTTCACTCTCCCATCATTTACCTACTAAATAAACATTTAAATTCATTTATTATGACGATCAAGCATTTATTTACGCCCACACAAATTTTTTTTATTGTGAATGTATAAGGGAATCAACAGAGACTAAAATTAATTTTATAAATGATCTGGATCGTGACATCACTTGGTTTTTTTTATTTCTAGGATGGTAACGTCACTTTCTCTTATTTCTAGGATGGTAACGTCACTTTCTCTTATTTCTAGGATGGTAACGTCACTTGTTTTTATTTCTAGGATAGTAACGTCACTTGTTTTTATTTCTAGGATAGTAACGTCACTTGTTTTTATTTCTAGGATCGTAACGTCACTTGTTTTTATTTCTAGGATGATGTCACTTGATTTTTATTTCTAGGATGGTGACGCCACTTTTTTTTAATCTCCTGGATGGTGACGTCACTTGTGTTTTATTTCCTGAATAGTGCGTCACTTGTTTATTATCTCCTGGCTAGTGACGTCACTTGGTTTTAACGCGTCACTTACCTACTAGACGGGAGCACCAGTTTACCCTCACCATGTAATTATAGAGTCAGCAGGATGCTGGTCATTCAGGTCCTTCTGGTGGGAAGTAAAGAAGTCAAAAGATGTCTTCCGACGTACTCGTGTCCTCTTAGGCTTTCCTGTTTGGCTTGGACGTTATGTTATCTTTAGGCGTGACGTCGCAGTGCCAAAAAAAAAGTGGGAGGGGGATGTGCAAGGCGATGGCCATTGTTAAAATTTTATGCCACGAAGTTAGGGTGGGTTTGGCGCTTAGTTATAATAATAATAATAATGTTATATTGACATGACTGGAGCTGACCAGACGTGACCTGCAAGTCACCAGTATTGTCCACCAGTGTTCTAGCACACTTGTAGCTCAGGGAACGTTCGTTACAAGGGAACGTTTCGCCACTCTTGTGCTTTTTTCACGGCCGTAGAGCCACTAGTGGCGAAACGCTTCTTCAGGACTAAAGATGACACTTAGGTGAAAAGTTTCCTTAAATGTATATATATACAGTGGTACCTCGGTATACGTCCTTAATCCGTTCCAGGACCTTGGACTTATACCAAACAGGACGTATATCAAACTAATTTTCCCATAAGAAATATAGGGAAAACCATTAATCCGTTCCCATGAAAAAAAATCCTATTGTTATTGGCATATTATACATTGATGGGGTTGTATAAAATAATTTAAACACTGCTTAATACTAAAATACATACATAAATACAAAAGAATTAGATGAAATAAATGCAAATTTAACCTCTAGTTTGCTGAAAAGAGTCGAGTGCCTACTAGGATAGTGCTGAGAAGGGAGGAGGAGGAAATGTTATTGTTTGGAAGGAGTTTCTCCTCTTTTCTGTCTCTTTTCCCTATTTGAACGTGATTAAAGCTCACCAGGTTTGACTTTTATTAAAAATCTGTCCAAAGAACTTTGCTTCTGCCTTCTCCTCAAGATGTTTCGGAAATGTGACATTGTCTGGTCATCCCAGACAATGCTATTACGGCTTGTTTGGCAAAGATTTCCTTGATTAATGAAGTAGGGGCTTCCTCTATCTCCTCTTCCGAGCCTGAAGAGAGTGCATCCATCTTAGTCTTGTGCTCCTCCTTCTCAAGTTCCTGCAGCTCCTCAGTGATCAGCTCTTCCCTGTGCCCCTCCACTAACTCCTCCACATCGAGAGAGAGGTAAACAAGGGTAGTGAGCGGTGTCGTGACTCATTTTAACCCATACAAGTTCTAGCACGCGAGTCGTATTCCAAACAAAGGTCGTATACCAAGCAAAAATTTTCGTGTCCAAACAGGACGTATACCAAGTTGGACTTATTCCAAAGCGGAAGTATACCGAGGTACCACATATATATATATATATATATATATATATATATATATATATATATATATATATATATATATATATATATATATATACTGAGTCTCGACCCCTGCAACCACAATTAGGTGAGTACATATATATATATATATATATATATTTATGTGTGTGTGTGTGTGTCGTGCCGAATAGGTAAAACTTGCTATTTTGCCTTAAATAGCAACGCTCTTCTTACCGAATAAGACAAGCGAAAATTTGTGTATGCGATAATTTCGCAAAAATCATTCTGAACCTAACGAAAAATATATTTCATTGTGTTTGTTTATTATTAAATTATTGTAAACTTATCTAAAATATATTTAGTTGGATTAGGATAAATTAAATTGCGCTTGTTATAATAAGGTTAGGTAAGTTTTCTAATTTTTTTTTGGTACAAAATTATTATTTTTTACATTAACATAAATGAAAAAATATATCTTTATATATATATATATATATATATATATATATATATATATATATATATATATATATATATATATATATATAGGATGGGGTCCACCTCTGGTGTAAATTGTGGGACCCATAGCCTCGGAGAAGTGGATAAAAAGGCTTCAAGGAAGAATATTTAGATTTCTTTCTGAAGCCATTTGAATTTTCCACTTCCCCTACCACCCCATCTTTTTTATACAAACTTTATTTCAAGACAAAATACATACGGAGTAAAACAACATAGATAACAACTCAGAGCTACATGTCAAATACTTCGTCCAGCTCCCCGGCAGTGGGCCGCGTGCCCAGAACGCTGCAGGCATTTCCCCTCTGGATTGCCACACTGAGTCTCTGAAAGAGGAAGCTGGTCGCCCTGTGGTCCCTGGTTTCTATGATGAGTTTCTCACCCGATTAAGCCGATTTTTTGCCATAAATCAGCAGAAATTAATCTGAACATAATGAAAAAAATCTATAATTGAATTTAATTATTATCAAATATATTTAAATCTGACCTATGTTATACACAGCAGAATTTAATAAAAAAAATACGATGTTGTAAGTTAGGTTAAGTGAGGTTACTAAGTTTATATTGATGCTTTTAAAATAGCTAGAACAATATCGAAATGATTAATTATATTTCCTAAGGTAAAAGCTGGGCATACAGGTCAAAAACTTCAAATATTTTGTATTAAATATATTGTTATTCTTATCCTAGAACCATTGTTACGTAAACTGTTGGTACACTTGTTGTGGAACTTCCTTGTATTAAATCGGTTTTAAAATTGTTGTGCCATAACGAATTCGTCTGCATAATTTTGCATAATTTTACATTTGAATGTTTTTCTTGATTTTTATTGTGGATGTGAGAAGGTATGTGAATAGTAAGTAATATACGAGTGTTCTTGTTTCTTATGTTATGTTGGCAGTCCTGGCTGGTTTTCCCGCCTTTCCCGGGATCAGCTGATGATGGCGGCTTCCTGCTGCTGTTGCTGTTGTTACTGCTGTTGTTGATGCTCTTGCTGCTGTTGTTGGTGCTGTTACTCCTGTCGTGTTGCTGCTGTTCTTGTTGCTGTTGTTGCTCCTCTTGCTGCTGCTGCTGCTGTTGCTGTTGTTGATGATGCTGTTTCTGCTGCTTCTCTTGTTGTCGCTCCTGTGTTGTTGTTGTTGCTGCTGCTGCTGCTGCTCCTGTTGTTGTTGTTGTTGCTCCTGTTGTTGTTGTTGCTGTTGCAGCTGCTGCTGCTCCTGTTGTTGCTGTTGTTGTTGCTCCTGTTGTTGTTGTTGCTGTTGCTGTTATTGCTGCTGCTGCTGTTCCTTCTCACCCAACACGTTTCTCTTAAGGAAGCTATCAGGGATTCACATATGAGTGTAAATATCAATATATATATATATATATATATATATATATATATATATATATATATATATATATATATATATATATATTTCTTCTGAATGTATACACATGGAGGTAAGTCTCTGTGTATACCAGACAAGCACCTATACGTGGGTGGGTGTGAGATAGACGTGCCTAGCATGGGCCAACACACCTACTACAGCGTTCTTATATTCGTACACACGTGTGTACATATGGTCGTATCTGTGTATTCACAGCCTTCAGTATACACACAGCGTTGTATGTGGGTTTAGCGCTTAGTAATGGTTATAATAATAATTGAGTATATGCGTGGGTATGTGTGTAGAAAGTTGTCGTAAGAACTATCATATTAGGATAAAAAAAAAAGTGCGAATGTACTACCGTAGTTAAATTAAGGGCGTAAGCACGTCCTTGTAGCAACTCACTTCCTTGCAAATATATAAAGTAATCTCTTAGACACATTATGAAATGTCAGAACTCAGCGTTCCTAACTGTACTTGCATTAACTGTATTTATCCTAACTGTAATCGTTACCTCCTGACTTTCACTTTCTTTCCAACTGCTAATGTGTATTTATTAATTTCCAAACATACGTGTGTCAGTAGTGTGATAACCTCTCACTCTGCACTGTGTCAGTAGTGTGATAACCTCTCACTCTGCACTGTGTCAGTAGTGTGATAACCTCTCACTCTGCACTGTGTCAGTAGTGTGATAACCTCTCACTCTGCACTGTGTCAGTAGTGTGATAACCTCTCACTCTGTACTGTGTCAGTAGTGTGATAACCTCTCACTCTGCACTGTGTCAGTAGTGTGATAACCTCTCACTCTGCACTGTGTCAGTAGTGTGATAACCTCTCACTCTGCACTGTGTGTCAGTAGTGTGATAACCTCTCACTCTGCACTGTCTGCACTGTGTCAGTAGTGTGATAACCTCTCACTCTGCACTGTGTCAGTAGTGCAATAACCTCTCACTCTGCACTGTGTCAGTAGTGTGATAACCTCTCACTCTGCACTGTGTCAGTAGTGCAATAACCTCTCACTCTGCACTGTGTCAGTAGTGTGATAACCTCTCACTCTGCACTGTGTCAGTAGTGTAATAACCTCTCACTCTGCAAGCACTGTGTGTCAGTAATGTGATAACCTCTCACTCTGCACTGTGTCAGTAGTGTGATAACCTCTCACTCTGCACTGTGTGTCAGTAGTGTGATAACCTCTCACTCTGCACTGTCTGCACTGTGTCAGTAGTGTGATAACCTCTCACTCTGCACTGTGTGTCAGTAATGTGATAACCTCTCACTCTGCACTGTGTGTCAGTAGTGTGATAACCTCTCACTCTGCACTGTCTGCACTGTGTCAGTAGTGTGATAACCTCTCACTCTGCACTGTGTGTCAGTAGTGTGATAACCTCTCACTCTGCACTGTGTGTCAGTAGTGTGATAACCTCTCACTCTGCACTGTGTGTCAGTAGTGTGATAACCTCTCACTCTGCACTGTGTCAGTAGTGTGATAACCTCTCACTCTGCACTGTGTCAGTAGTGTGATAACCTCTCACTCTGCACTGTGTGTCAATAGTGTGATAACCTCTCACTCTGCACTGTGTCAGAAGTGTGATAACCTCTCACTCTGCACTGTGTCAGTAGTGTGATAACCTCTCACTCTGCACTGTGTGTCAGTAGTGTGATAACCTCTCACTCTGCACTGTGTGTCAGTAATGTGATAACCTCTCACTCTGCACTGTGTGTCAGTATGTGATAACCTCTCACTCTGCACTGTGTCAGTAGTGTGATAACCTCTCACTCTGCACTGTGTGTCAGTAATGTGATAACCTCTCACTCTGCACTGTGTGTCAGTAATGTGATAACCTCTCACTCTGCACTGTGTGTCAGTAATGTGATAACCTCTCACTCTGCACTGTGTCAGTAGTGTGATAACCTCTCACTCTGCACTGTGTGTCAGTAGTGTGATAACCTCTCACTCTGCACTGTGTCAGTAGTGTGATAACCTCTCACTCTGCAAGCACTGTGTGTCAGTAGTGTGATAACTCCTCTGCACTGTGTCAGAGGAAACTTCTGCACTGTGTCAGTGTGATAACCTCTCACTCTGCACTGTGTCAGTATGTGATAACCTCTCACTCTGCACTGTGTCAGTAGTGTGATAACCTCTCACTCTGCACTGTGTGTCAGTAATGTGATAACCTCTCACTCTGCAGCACTGTGTCAGTAGTGTGATAACCTCTCACTCAGCACTGTGTCAGTAGTGTGATAACTCTCACTCTGCACTGTGTCAGTATGTGATAACTCTCCCTGCTGTGTCAGTAGTGTGATAACTCTCACTCTGCACTGTGTGTCAGTAGTGTGATAACCTCTCACTCTGCACTGTGTCAGTAGGTGATAACCTCTCACTCTGCACTGTGTCAGTAGTGTGATAACCTCTCACTCTGCACTGTGTCAGTAGTGTGATAACCTCTCACTCTGCACTGTGTGTCAGTATGTGATAACCCTCACTCTGCACTGTGTCAGTATGTGATAACCTCTCACTCTGCACTGTGTGTCAGTATGTGATAACCTCTCACTCTGCAGCCTGTGTGTCAGTATGTGATAACCTCTCACTCTGCACTGTGTCAGTAGTGTGATAACCTCTCACTCTGCACTGTGTGTCAGTATGTGATAACCTCTCACTCTGCACTGTGTCAGTAGTGTGATAACTCTCACTCTGCACTGTGTCAGTAGTGTGATAACCTCTCACTCTGCACTGTGTCAGTAGTGTGATAACTCTCACTCTGCACTGTGTGTCAGTAATGTGATAACTCTCACTCTGCACTGTGTCAGTATGTGATAACCTCTCACTCTGCACTGTGTCAGTAGTGTGATAACCTCTCACTCTGCACTGTGTCAGTAGTGTGATAACCTCTCACTCTGCACGTGTGTCAGTAGTGTGATAACTCTCACTCTGCACTGGTGTCAGAGTGTGATAACCCTCACCTGCACTGTGTGCAGTAGTGATAACCTCACTCTGCACTGTGTGTCAGTATGTGATAACCTCTCACCTGCACTGTGTCAGTAGTGTGATAACCCTCACTCTGCACTGTGTCAGTAGTGTGATAACTCTCCTGCAGGGTGTGATAACTCTCACTCTGCTGTGTGTCAGTGTGATAACTCTCACTCTGCACTGTGTCAGTAGTGTGATAACCTCTCACCTGCACTGTGTGTCAGTATGTGATAACCTCTCACCTGCAAGGGGGGATAACCTCTCACTCTGCACTGTGTCAGTAGTGTGATAACCTCTCACTCTGCACTGTGTGTCAGTAGTGTGATAACCTCTCACTCTGCACTGTGTGTCAGTAGTGTGATAATCTCCTCTCACTTTTCAATGCACCTTGTGCAGTCAGTGTGATAACCTCTCACTCTGCACTGTGTCAGTAGTGTGATAACCTCTCACTCTGCACTGTGTCAGTATGTGATAACCTCTCACTCTGCACTGTGTGTCAGTAGTGTGATAACCTCTCACTCTGCAGACACTGTGTTCAGAGTGTGATAACCTCTCACTCTGCACTGTGTCAGTATGTGATAACCTCTCACTCTGCACTGTGTCAGTAGTGTGATAACCTCTCACTCTGCACTGTGTCAGTATGTGATAACCTCTCACTCTGCACTGTGTCAGTAGTGTGATAACCTCTCTCTGCACTGTGTCAGTAGTGTGATAACCTCTCACCTGCACTGTGTCAGTAGTGGATAACCTCTCACTCTGCACTGTGTCAGTAGTGTGATAACCTCTCACTCTGCACTGTGTCAGTAGTGTGATAACCTCTCCCTCTGCACTGTGTCAGTAGTGTGATAACCTCTACTCTGCACTGTGGTCAGTAGTGTGATAACCTCTCACTCTGCACTGTGTCAGTAGTGTGATAACCTCTCACTCTGCACTGTGTGCAGTAGTGGATAACCTCTCACCTGCACTGTGTCTATGTGATAACCTCTCACTCTGCACTGTGTCAGTAATGTGATAACCTCTCACTCTGCACTGTGTCAGTAGTGTGATAACCTCTCACTCTGCACTGTGTGCAGTAGTGTGATAACCTCTCACTCTGCACTGTGTCAGTAGTGTGATAACCTCTCACTCTGCACTGTGTCAGTAGTGTGATAACCTCACTCTGCACTGTGTCAGTAGTGTGATAACCTCTCACTCTGCACTGTGTGCAGTATGTGATAACCTCTCACTCTGCACTGTGTCAGTAGTGATAACCTCTCACTCTGCACTGTGTGCAGTAGTGTGATAACCTCTCACTCTGCACTGTGTCAGTAGTGTGATAACCTCTCACTCTGCACTGTGTCAGTAGTGTGATAACCTCACTCTGCACTGTGTCAGTAGTGTGATAACCTCACTCTGCACTGTGTCAGTAGTGTGATAACCTCTCACTCTGCACTGTGTCAGTAGTGTGATAACCTCTCACTCTGCACTGTGTTCAGTAGTGGATAACCTCACTCTGCACTGTGTGTCAGTAGTGGATAACCTCTCACTCTGCACTGTGTGTAGTAGTGTGATAACCTCTCACTCTGCACTGTGTCAGTAGTGATAACCTCTCACTCTGCACTGTGTCAGTAGTGTGATAACCTCTCACTCTGCACTGTGTGCAGTAGTGTGATAACCTCTCACTCTGCACTGTGTGTCAGTAGTGTGATAACCTCTCACTCTGCACTGTGTCAGTAGTGTGATAACCTCTCACTCTGCACTGTGTGTCAGTAGTGTGATAACCTCTCACTCTGCACTGTGTCAGTAGTGTGATAACCTCTCACTCTGCATGTGTGTCCAGTGAAGTGTGATAACCTCTCACTCTGCACTGTGTCAGTATGTGATAACCTCTCACTCTGCACTGTGTCAGTAGTGTGATAACCTCTCACTCTGCACTGTGTCAGTAGTGTGATAACCTCTCACTCTGCACTGTGTCAGTAGTGTGATAACCTCTCACTCTGCACTGTGTCAGTAGTGTGATAACCTCTCACTCTGCACTGGTGTCAGTAAGTGTGATAACCTCTCACTCTGCACTGTGTCAGTAGTGTGATAACCTCTCACTCTGCACTGTGTCAGTAGTGTGATAACCTCTCACTCTGCACTGTGTCAGTAGTGTGATAACCTCTCACTCTGCACTGTGTCAGTAGTGTGATAACCTCTCACTCTGCACTGTGTGTCAGTAGTGTGATAACCTCTCCCTCTGCACTGTGTGACAGTAGTGTGATAACCTCTCACTCTGCACTGTGTCAGTAGTGTGATAACCTCTCACTCTGCACTGTGTCAGTAGTGTGATAACCTCTCACTCTGCACTGTGTCAGTAGTGTGATAACCTCTCACTCTGCACTGTGTGTCAGTAGTGTGATAACCTCTCACTCTGCACTGTGTCAGTAGTGTGATAACCTCTCACTCTGCAAGCACTGTGTCAGTAGTGTGATAACCTCTCACTCTGCAATCACTCCGTGTCAATAGTGTGATTACAAGTTGTTAAATTAGACACATATGCAACACTTGGGTATCTTTATTGAGGAAACGTTTCGCCACACAGTGGCTTCATCAGTCCAATACAAAGAAGAAAGTAGTAATAAAAGGAGGAGTTTGAGGTAATCAGTCCCTCGGCCTGGAGGGACTGATTACCTCCTCCTGCTTCATCTCACCTGTCTACAGTATATAAGCAACTTCTATTTGCCTTATGTTGTATTTACTACAAGATTGATGGACTGAACACATCGACTCCAGGCCGAGGGACTGATTACCTCAAACTCCTCCTTTTATTACTACTTTCTTCTTTGTATTGGACTGATGAAGCCACTGTGTGGCGAAACGTTTCCTCAATAAAGATACACAAGTGTTGCATATGTGTCTAATTTATCAACTTGTCGGTTCTGTGAACCATTCATCTACAGCGTGATTACATCTCTGCAAGCAGTGTGTGTCAGCAATATGAGTCGTGGTCTTGTATTGACATGTGTGTCGTACCAATTTTAGTACTTCAAGTTCGGCCCTTTATTGTTCAAGAAAAAGTTGATACAGTCTACTTGGAAGGTGTTCCTGGGATTAATTTCTCCCCCACCCCCGCGGCCCTAAAAATGACCAGGCTTCCCGGTGAATCAGGGCCTGGTCAACCAGGCTATTATTGCTGATCGCACGGAATTCGATGTACGAACCACAGCCCGCCTGGTCACGTACTGACTTAGGAATTTATCCAGTTCCCTCTTGAAAACAGCCAGAGGTCTATTGGTAATATTCCTTGTGTATGAGGAGGCTGTTGAATAGTCTTGGGCCCTGACTATTATATATATATATATATATATATATATATATATATATATATATATATATATATATATATATATATATCAAAACAACCACTATGAAAATAGAAGAATTCCAAGCGCTTTCGTGACTACTCACACGAAAGCGCTTGGAATTCTTCTATTTTATTTCAAAAATTGTTGGTCTTTTTGCATATATATATATATATATATATATATTATATATATATATATATATATATATATATATATGTATATGTCGTGCCGATTAGGTAAAACTTGCGATTTTGGCTTAAATAGCAACGCTCACCTTGCCATATAAGACAAGTGAAAATTTGTGTATGCAATAATTTCGCCAAAATCATTCTGAACATAACGAAAAATATATTTCATTGTGTTTGTTTATTATTAAATTAATGTTAACGTATCTAAAATATATTTAGTTGGGTTAGGCTAAATTAAATTGCCCTTCTTGTAATAAGGTTAGGTAGGTTTTCAAAGTTTCTCTTGGTACAAAATTATAAATTCTTACATTAACATAAATGAAAAAAATATATCTTTAAACGTATAAGAGACAATTTTAGAAAGGACTTAATTTTAGATGAGTTCTTGCTAATTGACCAGTTTTACCTAATCGGCACGACATATATAATATTAAAATATATATATATATATATATATATATATATATATATATATATATATATATATATATATATATATAATTGACCAATTTTACTTATTCGGCACGACTTATTTATATCGTGCCGATATATATTGGTACGCGTATTGGTATAAAAAAAAAGTGAAAAATTATTACCCAACTTATATCTTTTGCCACCTCAGCACAAGTGAATTTAATACATGGAAGTATCAGTTCACTTTATAAGTGTAGTGAGGCGTGAGGGAGGCGCCATGTCTAAGTACGTACTTAAGGGAATGTCCAGTTTTAGTCTCCTTTGTGAGAGTTTGTGGTAACTGAGTTTTATTGTACTCTACGTAACTCATCTACAAACTTTACTACACTGCTAATTTATTTGCTACTTATCCTTCTTTACTTGCTTTATTATCTTATTCATCTCCTGACTTTATTTTTAACGTTCCTTGCACACTCACAAATACATTTTTTTAAGGTTATATATAGTTATTCTTTACTGAATACGTTAATTTGCAACACGGAGGTCGAACGGCGTTTGAAAAGGTTTAAATTTGCACAAGTGTCACTGGTGGTGTGAGGACATGGTGTGATGTTATTATTACTTAGAGGAGCACTGAGACTGTCGTCTGTACTAAGACTATGGTCAGTACTGTGACTATCAATCCTGAACCTGTCGTCAGTATTAAGACTACCTACCCTCAGTATTTTGTTATGGGTCGGATCTGATAAAATGGTCAGTAGTAAAATATACAAACTATACAAACGTTTAGAGATGAGAAGATAAAAGCAGGTAAAATACAATGAATCACATAAATATAATGATAGCGGGTGTATAAAACCAGAAAAGATACAATGTGAGAAACATATAGGTATAATGATAACAGATAAAGATATAACGATATCAGATAAGAATACAACGATAGCAAATAAGAACACAAAGATAGCAGATCAGAATACAACGATAGCAGATAAGAATACAACGATAGCAGATAAGAATACAAGGATAGCAGATAACGTGGTACCCAGTTATATATAATGTTAACATATCAAGATATACAACGATAGCAAGGAAAGATATAAGTAAGCAGTGTTGACCGGCACAGACTGCCGTGTCATAAGATAAGTTGACCTCCAGATATTAGGTGTAAACGTGACTGGGAATAAACTCTGTCTTTATCGTAATTCCATTTATTCAGTAGTGATGTTTTAACCCCGGTGTAACGACCCTTCTTCATTACTTTTCAGCCGCTATGTATCCTCTGAAGTATGTATACCTGTCGTTCTGACTTTTAGTATACATACTACACAAGTATACTGTTGATGTACTTGATGAATGGTTTTTGGGGAGGAATCAAAGCCCCTCATCCCCCCTGCGGCCCGGTCCCAGGTCCAGGCTTCCTGGTGAATCAGGGCCTGATCAACCAGACTGTTACTGCTGGCCACAAGCAGTCCAACATGCGAATCACAGCCCGGCTCATCACCTGCCTAGCAAGGGCCTACTGGTCCTTGCTAGGCAGGTCCTACTCACATCCAACATTAATAATGATAAGATGCAAAACAAATCACAGGGGAGTGTTGGATGATAGCTCATTCAACACGCACTGTGATTGTTTTGCATTAATAAGTAAGCTTATTTAAGAACAGGTTGCACAAATTATCATACACACGTAGTATCATATATGTGTCAATTACCAAGGATGACCCAAAAATTCAGGGGAAAACTAATAATAATAGGGTTGGAAGGATGAAAATATGATGGGGTAACTCGCACATTCCCACACGCAGCACGGCCAACTCAGAGTTATATCTTATTAGGTCCACAAGGGCCAACATAATTGTTTATGTTGGTAGAGAGTGCCATTCTGCGCCTCCTCGCAAAGATAAACACGGCTCTCCTAGATCTAAACACACTCACTGGCTCCTCTGCAACCTAGATGTGGACTATAATATATACGAGGGGACTGGTTTCAATGCGAGCAGGACCTGCCTAGCGTGGGCCACTAGACCGCGTAAAGTATACCTCTTCAGAGCCAGTTATCTTTGATCGGTTATCCTCAGAGCCGGTTATCATCAACCAGTTACACTTGGAGCTATATACATCATCAAAGCCGGTTATAATTAACTGGCTATTATCACGTGTTACAGAAAAGCTCCGGCTTGTTCGATACTGAGTGAGTAATAAGAAATTGACCCAAAGCTTCGTAGTACTGTGCTTCTCTGTTTCAAAGTTACGCACAAACACACACACACACCATGAAGTGGAATACTCTGGAGAGTGATATAGTGGAGGCAGGATTCATACATAGCTTTAAGAAGAGGTACTATAAAGCTCATGGAGCAGGGAGAGAATGGATCTAGTAGCAACCAGTGAAGAGGCGGGGCCAGGAGCTGTGACATAAGAACATAAGAACATAAGAAAGGAGGAACACTGCAGCAGGCCTGTTGGCCCATTCTAGGCAGGTCCTTCACATTCCATCCCACCAACAGAATATTTGTTCAACCTAATTTTCAATGCTACCCAAAAATAAGCTTTGATAATTTTATTTACTCCTGTGCAATTCCCACTCAAATCCAACCCTTTCACTCATGAATTTATCCAACCTAAATTTAAAACTACCCAAGGTCCTTGCTTCAATAACCCTACTAGGCAGACTGTTCCATTCATCAACTACCCTATTTCCAAACCAATACTTTCCTATATCCTTTCTAAATCTAAACTTATCTAACTTGAATCCATTATTGCGGGTTCTCTCTTGGAGAGATACCCTCAAGACCTTATTTATATCCCCTTTGTTAATACCCATTTTCCACTTGTATACCTCGATCATGTCTCCCTCATTCTACGTCTTACAAGTGAATGTAATTTAAGGGTCTTCAATCTTTCTTCGTAAGGAAGATTTCTAATGCTATGTATTAATTTAGTCATTCTACGCTGAATGTTTTCTAACGAATTTATGTCCATTCTGTAATATGGAGACCAGAACTGAGCTGCGTAATCTAGGTGAGGCCTTACTAATGATGTATAAAGCTGTAATATAACGTCTGGACTTCTGTTGCTAACACTTTGATATAAATCCCAGTAATCTATTTGCCTTATTACGTACGCTTAGGCATTGCTGTCTTGGTTTAAGGTTGCTGCTTACCATCACCCCCAAGTCCTTCTCGCAATCTGTATGGCTAAGTTCTACGTTATTTAACTTATAAGTGCTTGGGTTATGGACACTCCCGAGCTTTAGAACTTTGCATTTATCTACATTGAACTGCATCTGCCATTTTTCTGACCAGGAATTGAGTTTGTCTAAATCCTCCTGTAGTTCACTGACATCTACGTCTGAATCGATTATCCTACCTATCTTCGTGTCATCAGCGAATTTGCTCATATCACTAGAAATTCCCTCGTCAAGGTCATTTATATATATTATAAACAACAACGGGCCCAAAACCGATCCCTGAGGAACGCCACTTGTTACAGATCCCCACTCCGATTTAACCCCATTTATGCACACCCTCTGCTTCCTATTGGTGAGCCATGACTCGATCCATGACAACACTTTTCCCCCAATGCCATGAGCAGCCACTTTCTTTAACAGTCTCTGATGTGGTACTCTATCAAAAGCCTTACTAAAATCCAAATAAACGATATCGAATTCTTTATCATTATCAACTGCCTCAAAGCCCCACTGAAAAAGTTAACAAATTAGTTAGGCAGGAACGGCCCTGGTGAATCCATGCTGAGTATCATTAATCAAATTATGCCTATCGAGATGGCTTCTTATGTTATCAGCTATAATCGACTCTAGTAATTTGCCTACAATTGATGTTAGACTTATTGGGCGGTAATTTGATGGTAACGACTTGTCCCCTGCTTTAAAAATAGGAATTACATTAGCCATCTTCCACGTATCCGGCACTACACCTGTTTGAAGAGATAGGTTAAAAATGTTAGTTAAGGGTTCACAGAGTTCTATTTTGCATTCCTTAAGAACCCTTGAAAAAGCTCATCAGGGCCTGGCGATTTATTTTGCTTCAAACGGTCTATCTGTTTGATAACCTTTTCGCTAGTGACTGTGATACTACATAATTTATCTTCTTCAGGCCCACTAAAATACCTAATTCTTGGGATATTATTAATGTCTTCCTGAGTGAAAACCGAGAGAAAATAATTATTAAAAATAGAGCACATTTCATTCTCTTTGTCAGTAAGATACCCATAATTATTTTTAAGGGGACCTATCTTATCTCTAACTTTTGTTCTATACACCTGAAAAAAACTTTTTGGGTTAGTTTTCGAATCCTAGCAACTTTAATTTCGTAGTCCCGTTTAGCTTTTCTTATCCCCTTTTTAACGTCCCTCTTAATGTCAATATACTGACTCATAAGATGACCCTCACCTCTTTTGATACGCCTATAAACTCCTTTCTTCTGCCCTAAAATATATTTGAGCCTATTATTCATCCATTTTGGGTCATTTCTATTCGATCTAATTTCTTTATATGGGATAAATGTTATTTGGGCAGCATGTATAGTGTTCAGAAAACTGTCATATTGATAGCTATCTTCATTACCCCAGTCCACAGATGATAAGTGTTCTCTAAGTCCATTGTAATCTGCTAAGCGAAAATCTGGGACCGTTACTGAGTTATTCGTACTATGAAACTTCCATTCAATGCCAAAGGTAATTGATTTGTGGTCGCTTGCGCCGAGTTCCTCTGTAATTTCTAAATTATTAACAAGGGTTTCCTTGTTTGCCAGAACTAAGTCAAGCAGGTTATTTCCTTGTAGGTTCTGTCACAAACTGCTTCAAAAACAATCTTGAACTACATCTAAGAAGTCGTTAGATTCTAACTAAGAAGTCGTTAGATTCTAAAAGAAGTCGTTAGATTCTCGCCCCCTGCAACCACAAACAGATAAGAACACTACACATACACACGAGTATTCATTCAGTGGTAGCGTACTAGAGGACACACAGACTATAACCATTCACTGATTTAAAAGTCAACTTACTTTGTGCGGCCTGAGCGGCAAGTTTATTGTGTACCTGCCGGTTACCATGAGCGGTAGCTCAAAGGAAGAGGATTATAAAGGTCGGGTCTTTGTCATGCCACACTAGGCAAAGTTACTTCCTTAAATGCATTACTTTCATATATTAAGTAAAAGGACACAAATGCAACTAATGTGACATTTTATTGTGGCAACGTTTCGCTCTCCAGGAGCTTTGTCAAGCCGTTACAAACAATACATAGACACAGAATCTTCAGGCAAGGCTCAACGCAGTTGAACCGGCGATCCAGTTTACACTAGAAGAAGAGTCCAATGACAAGCTATCCTTTCTAGACGTCCTCATCCACAAAGTAGATAACAACCTAAGATTTCAAGTTTACCGGAAACCTACAAATAAAAATGATCTCACACACTTTTATTCCAGTCAAGATACCAACACCAAAAGAGGTATCATCATCGGATTCTTCCTAAGAGCTTACCGAATTTGTTGTCCTGAGTTTCTTGACGAGGAATGCACATACATTCACCAAACCTTCACTGATTT
Organism: Cherax destructor; assembly: GCA_009830355.1. Taxonomy (NCBI): domain Eukaryota; kingdom Metazoa; phylum Arthropoda; class Malacostraca; order Decapoda; family Parastacidae; genus Cherax; species Cherax destructor. Next base: position 195,188 of record WNWK01002067.1, read on the forward strand.
ACATTTTCCTTCCTTTTTCATCAAAGATTGCAAAAGAAGAGCTCTTCAGATCATTAATTCTCCACGCACTAACACCACTCCAAACAAAGTTATAATTCTTCCCAACAGCCAGGTTGCATCGAAAATTTCTAAAGTACTTGCTAAAGCTAACACCAGAGTCGTCATTGCTTCCAGCACTTCTATAAAGGATCTAACCAGGACAAAATCCAAGCACCATGAACCAATCAACGCAGGGGTCTACACTATACCCTGTGGAGGCTGCGACAGGATTTATGTAGGAGAAACAGCAAGAAACCTCGAAACTCGCCTCATTGAACACATTAATGCATGTAGGAACGATAACCTGAACAACGCCTGCGTACAACACCGAAATTCCACCAATCATCTCATGAAATTCAGAGACGCCCGATTAGTAATCAAAGAAACTAATTTCCGCAGACGCAAGTGCCTTGAATCAGCACTTATCGCTGTTTCTAACACAGTTAAACAAAACAAAGGCAGCTTCACCATCTCTGAAGTCTTAGCAAGAATCCTTCTGAAAACAGTAAACCCTGCCATCACATAGTCTCTCCTGCTAATACTACACAAGCACATCGCAGAGGTGGAACACTGATACAGGTCTTCTCTAATCCAACCAATTACTTGCTACCCAAGTAATTGCTTTCACCTTTTCCTCATGTGCAAGTTGATTATTCTACCTTATTGTATTACTACTACTACTACAACTTATGTCTCTACTACTACCACCACCACTAGTATTACACCTCACCCTGAACCTGTATATACCCTGTGTGTCCATGTATTGTTCATAACGGCTTGACAAAGCTCCTGGAGAGCGAAACATTGCCACAATAAAATGTCACATTAGTTGCATTTGTGTCATTTTACTTAACATATTGTCGGTAATTCTACCAATATTATTACTTTCATATACTACAATTTATTTACACTGATAATCTACGCAATATAAAATGTAGAGACAATCTCGGAAAATTCCAGTCTTATCATTACCACTGCAAATACATAATTCATAAGCGCTAAACTCATGTTGGTCATTCAACGCAAGATGTGGCGGAGGCTTCATACTCCGTCTGCTGAGCGCGAGACAAAGTGCAAGTATTTAATAGCTTATAATCTCACCAAATAGTTCATCCATCTAGCCGGTGCAAAATATGGATGCAATCTCAAGACTTCAGATATCTGCAGGTAGTTAGGTAGACCTTGTCATTAATAATGGAGTCATATTCCACTTCCTATATGGTTTGTTTGGAAGGCAGGGCGAACTTCCAAGTTTATATAAATCAGGTCTTCTAGTGTGCCACTGACAACATTGTGATGTTCAATAAAGACAAATTTCACGGGGCCCAAGACTGTTCAACAGCCTCCCACCAGCCATAAGGGGCATTACCAGTAGACCACTGGTTGCCTTCAAGAGGAGCTGGACAGATACCTAAAGTCAGTGCCAAATCAGCCGGCCTGTGGTTCGTACTTTGGACTACGTGCAGCCAGCAGTAGCAGCCTCGTTGATCAGGCCCTGATCCACCGGGAGGCCTGGTCATAGACCGGGCCGCGGGGACGTCGATCCTCGGAATACCCTCCAGGTAGACGCCAGGTACTACGTCACGGAAGGAGGAAAATAAAACAAAATCGGAATACAAGACTAACTTAAATCACACAATGGAACATAAGCCAAATGTAAGACAACTAGGAGTGATAATGTCAGGCGATCTCATGTTCAATGAGATACGAAATTATTATTGTAACCAAGAAAAATGATAAGTTGGATAACTAGAACCTTCAAAACAAGAGATGCATAATTATAATGTTCATGTCACCTGTTGTCTCTAGGCTGGAATGTGTACTGACGGTTCCCTTCAAGGCAGGAGAAATTGCCAAGCTGGAAAATGTACAGAAAACGTTCACAGCTCCTATACATTTGGTCAAGCACCTAAATTACTGGGATCGCTCCTTAGAACGTAGGCGAGAAAGATACATCTTAATCTATACATGGTAAATACAGGAGTGATTGGTCCCAAATCTTCACACCGAAATATTACTTATGAACACTAAAGGCTTAGCAGATAGTGCTGGATACCTTCAAGGAGAAGCAGGGAAACGATAAGTATAGTGAGAGAGAACTCTAAGTGTTAAGAGACCACGACTCTTGAATACCCTTCCTTCACGCATAAGGGGGAATTACCAACAGCCTTCCCTAGCTGTCTTCAAGGGGCAACTTGAGAGATTTCTCAAAACAGTTCCTGATCAGCCAGCAGCCAGGAGGCTTGGTCTGGGACCGCCGCGGGGGCGCTGACTCCCGAATTGACTCCAGGTAAACATGGTAAGTTATGTGACGTTAAAGTCGGGACGAAGAGCTGGAATTCATATCTTGTACTCTTAGTGATTTCAGTGTGAATAATAATAAAACGACAACGCGAACAAAATACACTGCGCTATCAGAACAAAACCTACAGGTTTAGCGCTTCCACGACTATCCTTAATGGTAACCACAATTAAACATGAATCATGCTCAACTGGAGGCACTTAAGTTTGATTTAAGGAAGGGAGAGTAACTGCTTGGAAGAACAGTAAAGATAGAATGAGGTGGTGGGTGAGGGAGCATGAGGGTGGATGAGGGAGTATCAGGGAGGCTTCATAACAACATGGCTAGCAACACCAACACAGACTCTTCTTTGATCCTCACATCCTGGTCTCTGCCTCCATCTCTCCTACCCACCATCCCTCCAAACACCCCTCAATGACTTCCAACATCCCTCCCTCCCTCCCTAATAATAATAATAATTCTATTTCTACAAGTACATGTACAAGGTATACAGTCCTAGCTGACATCAATGACATACTACTATATAGAAAGCCGCTTGTTATGCAGAGCATTTCCGCAAATTAGGGCAATTTGGTCCCAGGATGCGATCCACATCAGTCAACTAACACCCAGGTACCTATTTTATACTGATGGATGAAGATGGGCAGCAGGTGTCTTATGGAAACACGTCCTAATGTTATCCAGCCGTACAGGGATTCGAACTCCCGGGCCTCAATGTGTGAGCTGAGCGCGTTAGGTATCAAGCAAGTAGCCTACACGTAAGCTGGGTCACACAAAAACACGTGGACAAACTTACTTTCTCTCTCAATCAGGAAAATTTTTATCATCGCAAGTGGAACAATAGACACTAAACAGAATTATTTTTCCCCAGCTAGAGAGCCGAGTCAGAGCCACCAGTTATTAATGACCTTGACGAGGGAATAAAAAACGACACGAGTAATTCGCTGACGACACAAAAATAGGCCGAATGATAAATGGGACGAGGTTACCATTGAACTTCAGGAAGGACTGAAGAAGGCAATGCCATGGTCCGTAAATTGGCAGGTGCAGTTCAGTGTTAAAAAAAGGCCTAATAGTTGTGAATAAAATAACCGTGACACTTATAAACTAGGTGCGGGTGGATTTTTTATCATAGTTATGTGAAAAGGGTTTGGGGAGTCCTTGTTACATTCCGTAATCTGAAACCAAGACAACATTGCCTAAGCGAGCTTTTAAGGGCCCCAAAAAGACACCTAGATTTATTTTTTAAAATTGTAACATGAGAAAGGCTTTTCCTTCAGCCTGTGGAAAAGCGCTGTATAACCCAGTAGGTTTGCGCTTTATTTTGATTAAAATAATTCAGCTCTGTAGGTCCAAGGCTCAGTGCTCCTATTTTTTTATGTTCTTCATAAGATAACATTAGTACTGCAGGAAGCCTACTTCCAGCAATTCCCCCTATATTTATCTAACCTAGATTAAAGTTCCCCAAAGGTAATTAGCCTCAACGATGACTTGGTAGTTTGTTCCACTCATCTACGACTCTTACCAGTGATGAATATCATTGTAGTATAATCCTGGTTTTGTTAATGCTTCTTCATATAAATCCATCCATGCGAATACTTAGCCTGGTTACCGGGAATTTTTGGGTTTTCGAGTCCTGGGGTCACCGCCCCCAACACGCTCTCAAACCAGCCAGCCCTTCTTTTTTGACTTCAGATTCCTCCTGACTTTAATCTCAAGTCTGTTTCGAATCGGATTTGAAAAATTTTTTCATTAGGTTGAAAGGGTTCAGGTTCTTTTTCCAACGATTAAGACCTTTTAGAAACATAGCTGAGTGACAGGGGTGTTAGAAATATTTTTTACCCCAAGAGTTTTCGGGGAAAAAAAGCAACCTAGACAGTAAAGTGGTAGAGGAAATCCAACATAGTTTTAAGAATAGGTATGATAGAGCTCAAAAGTCTGAAGAGTGAACCCTATCCTGGCCACGCCAACAGAGGGGGGGCAGAACGAAACTGAACCCTGTAATTATAAATGAGTACAGGGTACCCTAGTTTGCTACCTACCTACCTGGAGAGTATTCCGGGATCAACAACGCCCCAGCGGCCCGATCCACGACCAGGCCTCCCGGTGGTCGGGCCTGATCAACCAGGCTGTTACTGCTGGCCGCACGTAGTCCAACGTACGAACCACAGCCCGGCTGATCCGGCACCGACTTTGATCTGTCCAGCTCCCTTTTGAAGGCAGCCAGGGGTCTTTTGGGGATTCCCCATATGCATGGTGGAAGACTGTTGAACAGTCTTGGGCCCCTAATTTTTTTTTTTTTTTTTGTGACTAAAAGTTTACAGTTCCTAATGAATTAGTCTGGTATAAACTGTATCTGTTTTTCAGTTCTTTTCTTTAATTTAACTCAATTAATAATCGACGATATGAAAATTTTTAGCATTTAGTACAACAACTTTGCCCCCAGTTTCGAAACTCGCCATTACCTGGGTCTACCTGAGGGGGGTTTCCGGGGGGGGTCCCCCCCCGGGCCCCGGGCTATGACCAGGCCTCCCGGGGGGATCAGGGCCTGATCAACGAGGCTGTTACTGCTGGGCACGTAGTCCAACGTACGAACCACAGCCCATCTGATTTGGCACTGACTTTTTATCTGTTCAGCTCCCTTTGAGGATTTTTCTTTTTTTTAAAATTTCGATAATTGATAATGATGCCAGTAGGACAGCAATTTTTTTTTGCATTCATACGTTTTTTGCCAAGAAAAAATAATTTAAAAAATTTTCTTATGGAGTTGGCAGCGTGTCATGTCCTGGTTGAGATTACCAGGCAAGTCCAGGAGCTGAAGGGGCGACCCATGCAACCATAAATGAACAGTACACACGAAAACCCTAAATGGACATACACACCCCAAACCCCCAAATGGACAGTACCCCCGCAAAATAAATGGACAGTACACCCCGCAACCATAAATGAACAGTACCCCTGCAACCATAAAAAGGACGAGTACACACTGCAACCATAAATGGACGAGTACCCCTGCAACCAAAAAAGGACGAGTACACACTGCAACCATAAAAGGACGAGTACACACTTTTCAAAAAAAAAAGGACAGTACCCCTGCAACCAAAAAAGGACGAGTACCCCTGCAACCACAAATTAGTGAGTACACACTAAGAAAATACACAACCCTCGTAGGAGAAAGAAATTTATGGCGACTTTTGGGGGGTTTGACCAGGGGGCTAGTAAATCGTCATAAGTTTGTTTATCCCCTTTTCGGGTTATTTGTTTTTGTTCTAATCAGGGATTGTGGTTTTTTTTTTTTTTTTCGAAGCCGCAAAACACTGGGGTGACTGCCGTGCAAGAGAAACATTACGGAGAGATATTAGATATATAATGGGGGTTTTTGGGGCCGCGTCAACATGTGTCGCCGCCAAAATTGTTCAAATTGTTTACTTTGTCAGCCCATTCATGGTTCACTGGAAATTTTATTAAGCAGACGCAGCACCCAGTATTGGTGAGTCATTTTTGGTTTGGGGTTTTTAGCTGGGGTGCAAAAAACATGTATTTATTTTCTTTTTATTTTTTATTTTAACGCGAGAGAAAGGGGTAAAGACAGGGGGGGGTATGTGAGGCAGCTTCCAATTTTGATCATGGGCTTAAAACCTTTTTTGGAAAATTTTTTTTTTGGGGTCTTTGCCCACGAATGGGTTTTTTTTAAAAAAACCAAAGCTTTTTTTTTCCAAAAGGAAAAAAAACTACCCCTTTTCCTTTTGGGTCAAACCCCATTCCCCCCATTCCCCCCCCGTTGAATGATGCCCATCTCCACAAATAACCTGTACTTTCTTTTTTGACTTTTTTTTTTTTCTTGTCCTGATGTGTTTAGCTCTTCCCGATGACTATAACTCCTGCCAACCTACGGGGAAAAGGGCCCTTTATAAAAAAGTAAAAAAGGTGTGGGGGGCCCCCCGGCCAGGGTGTGAAGATAAAAAATCCTCGAACTGATCACAGGCACGTCACAAATTCTTTTAAGCCAAAAAATATATACTTTTTTGGGGTTCAAAAAAGAGGAAATTTTTGGGGTTTTCCCTTTTCAAAAAAATTTTTTGGTCATAAATATAATTTAAATTTTGGGTATAAAAAGTTAGTTTTATCTAATATGTAAGGAAACCCTTTTCTCCCCCATCAGTAGATATATCCGTTTACATTCGACTAGGCGTGGCAAAAGACAAAAAAAAACCTTTGCCCCTGGTCGTTTTGGGGGCACAACCAAATATACATATTATTGGTAATATCTTCCAAAATAACAATTTACTCAAGAAAATCTTACTTCCGTGGTGTTCATAGGTTGTATGTTTTGGGGGAATGAAAACCCAATTTCCCCCGATTTTGGGAAGGGAGTAATAAATTATTGCCCCCAAAATAAAATTTGGGGGTGTGACTGGGGGGGGAAACATTTTTCACCTGCAGTGAAACACATAGAGGCCTTAGTGAAAACGAAGTTTTTTTTTGGGGGAAATTTATTTTTAAAAAATTTTTTAAAAGGTTTTTAAAGAGATGTGAGGAACTTCTTCAATTGCTTTCAGTTGAGAGTTGTAAACAAATCACTCTTGTTTAACTCTCAATTGAAGAAAAAATTTTAAAAGAGGCCCCCCCTCACATCCACATATGAACATATACAAAGAGGCATTCATCCCATTATGAAATGAAATGCGTTTAGCAAACACACACACACACACACACACACACACACACACACACACACACACAAAAAAAAAGCCCCACATGGGGAGGGTTTACTAGGGGGGGGGATTTCAATCACAAAGAGTTTTTTTTGGGGAAAAAACCTAGAGCCCCATGGGGGTCCTGAATCAGGGAGAGCCAAGATGATGGATGGGTACTGAAAACCCCATGCAAAAATTTGTTAGAACACTACCAGAGAGAGGGTGGGGATGATCCAGCAAGACGGGGACCTTTTTCACCTTGGGGGTTGGGGACATAAAGGATATCAATAAAAAAGGGGCCCCTTGGAGAAAAGGTTTTTTTTGGGGCTTGTTTTGATTATATAGTTAGCTGGGAGGGGGGGCGGGAAAGGGGGGAAGGGGGAAAAACAAAAAAAAAAGGGGGGGACTAACGGCATGAGGAACTTCCTACAAGACGTCAGGGGGAGAAAAAATTTGGGGGGGGAAAAAACCAGTAAAAGAAAGGGGGGGAAAAGGGACAAAAAAAAAAAGAGGCGAGGAGGTTTTCCCCAGGGAAAAGAAGGTTTAGAAGACCAGAACAGCCCCTTTTTTACCCAGGGGTTTGGGAGGCAAAAGTAAGTTTAATAGAGAAAAAAAGTAAAAAGAAAAAAGGCCCCCCGGGGAAAAGTTTTGCCGAAGACCCCAAAAAGAATATGCACGGGAAGGGAGGCTAGCCCCAAATAAAAAAGATATAGCATAAAAAATCAAGTCTGACCCGGGGTGTTGGGGGGAACCCCAATGGGAAAAACAAAATAAGGACCAGGTAATCGGGGTGAGAAAGGAAGGGGGGGGTTCAAAAACACCAAGAAAATGGGGCTAAAAAGAGTTTAAAAAATTTTTAAAAAAGGGGGGACGGGAAAGGGGCCCCAGGAATTCAGAATGGGGGGGTATACCAACAACTGGATGAAATACACAAAACCCGAGGAGGAGGTGAAGAAGCTGCAGGGGAACTAAAAACCCCCAAAAACTGGGCCCGGGGCAACTTTCCCCTGGGTCCTTGAGGGGGGGCAGAATGGGGGGCCCCCTAACACAAATTTTTCAAACATCCATTGAAAGGGGGAACCCCCTTGGGGGGTGGAAGATGGCAAATGTAGCCCCAAAATTTTTAAAAAAGGGGGACAGACACAGGCATTTTAAAATACAGACCTGTGTCACTGACTTTTTAGAAAGACACAAGCTTAAAAACGACAACCAGCATGGTTTCAGGGAAGGAAAAACCGGGTCACAAACCTTTCTGGAGTTTTAATGACAAGATGGTAAGACACGAGAGAGAGGGGGGATAGACTGCATTTTTTTTGGGCTGAAGAAGGGTTCGACACAGTTCCTTTTACAAAAATTAAAAAAAACAGAGGATCAGGCACATAACAGGAAAAGCACTGCAATGGATCAGAGAATATCTACAGGGGGGTAAGGATGGAGACGAGATGTCAGAGTGGGCACCTGGACATGGAGTTCCCCCAAGGGTCAGTCCTAGGACCTTTCTGTTTTTGGTATATGGAAACAAAAGGGGGAAGGGGGATAAAATTGGAAATGTCCCTTTTTTCAGATGATGTGAAGAATGGAAAAATAAAAATCAGTCGAGGATCACAGGCCCAAAAAACCCCCGGGGGGGCCCCAAATTTATAACTGTTTTTTAATTTTTCCCCCCGTCAAATGAAAGTCATGAATATGGGGGGAAAGGGGAAAGAAGACCCAGAAACCCTAGGGGGGGCCAAAGACTGCAAACCTCACCAAAGAAAAAGATTTTTTGGGGGTATAATCCCGGAGAATCTCCTGGGGCCCCCATCAATCAGATAATTTTTTAAAAGGGGGGTGGAAAACCCCAAAAGGGTTTCCCCAATCTACGGGGGAATTTTTAAGACTGTATACCATATACGACCCTTTGGGGGTAGGGAAAACCCTTTTAAAACCCCCCCCCGGTCAAGCACGCAAAAAATTGGAAAAAAGTAAAGGTTTGAAAAAGACAAACCCAGAGTTTGGGGGGGTTGCCCAAAGAAAAAGGCTAAGGGAAATCGGCCCACACAGAGGACGGGGGGTTAGGGGACATGATAACGACATATAAAATACTGAAAAAGATAAGGGGGGCAGAGACAAGATGTTCCAGAGGGGGGCACGGGAAAAAGGCCCAAATTTGGGGAAAACTTTGAGTAAAAATTGGGGAAGTATTTCTTCATAAAAAGTTTTCAAAAAGTGGAATACTTAGAAAGGACATGGGTGGGGGCAGGAACCATAAAAGTTTTAAGACTAGGTTTGTAAACCCAAATGGAGCGGGGGAGAGAGGACCTAGTAGAAATGGGTGAAGAGGCGGGGCCAGATTTTAGGGGACTCCCCCCCCAAAAAAAGGGGGAGTACACAAAAACCCCACACACACACAACATATATATATATATATATATATATATATATATATATATATATTTTTTATTTTTTTTTTTAACACATCGGCCGTTCCCCCCAAAGGGGGCCCCAAAAAAAAAAACTTTCATCATCATTCACCCCATCACTGTTTTCCAAAAGGTTTGTTTACACTACAGTTATAAAACTGAAAACTTTAAAACCCCCCCTTTAAAAAGTGCCCACTGTACTTCCCATCCCCAGAACCCCCCGGGGCCTCCTTTCCTGAATCCCAAAAAATGTTACTTTGTCACACTCCAACAGCACGTCAAGTATTAAAACCATATGCCCCCTTCACTTTTAACAAAATCACACTTTTTTTAAAAACCCCCAAAACCCCCCCACAAAAATTTTTCCTTTTCCCCCCCCCAAAACCTTTTTCCTAGGCCGACCCCTACTCCGCCTTCCTCCATACAGTTTTATATTTTTGGTCCTCTGTCTCGTTCCTTTTCTCTACATGTCCAAACCACCTCAACAACCCCCCCCCCCGTTTACAATCGTTTTTAATCCCGCACCCCCCCTTTCCAAATCCCAAATTTTTGCATTATATTCACCCACATTGACCCCGAAAAAATTCCCCCGCCTAGCCCTTTTCCCCTTAACATTTTTTCACCCCCTTTCACCCAAAAAAAGCGTTTATAACAACCCCATACATTCCCCCTTTTTTTTTTGGAAAGGGTTTTTTCTCCAAGACTCCCAAATGCTCCACTCACCCCCTTTTTCCCCATCAATTCTATGATTCCCCCTCATCCTTCATAGGGCCCATCCCGACATATATATATATATATTTATATATATTATATATATATATATAAATATATATAAATATATATATATAATATATATATATATATATTTTTTTTTTTTTTTTAAAATATATGGGTGGGTTTCCCCCATTTATATATAATATATATATATATATATATATATATATATATATATATATATATATATATATATATATAAAATATATATAGTTTCCCCAAATCGCATCTCTTTTCCCAAATTTGAATGCCCTTTTTATATGTTCATATGTGGATGTGGGGGGATTTTTTAGCCCCTTCAATTGAGAGTTGTAAACAAGAGTCAGCACCCCTTTTTTTTACACCCAAAATGAAGAGCCCAAATTTAAGAAGGGGGATTTATTTAATTGTGTTTGTTTATTAAATTTTGTAAACTTATATAAAAAAATATTTAGTTGGATTAGGCTAAATTAAATTGCGTTTGTTCTAATAAGGTTAGGTTTTCCAAAGGGGTTTTTTTGGGACAAAATTTTTAAATTTTTTTCATTAACATAAATGAAAAAAAAATATCTTTAAAAAATAAGAAAATTTTAAAAAGGACCTAATTTTTTAAAAGAGTTCTTGCTAATTGACCAGTTTTACTTATTCGGCACGACATACATAAAAAAAAACTGATTAAGATAAGGTTTTAATGGGGTTTAAAACCTGTTTGAATAGATGAGATGGCCATTAAGGCTGTCTGTCACCTCTTCAAACGGTCAAAAAACTTTTTAACCCCATATACATATACCTTTCTTTACATATACATACTGTGATCGAGAAATTTTGGGGGGAAAAGGTATGACGGGCAGTGTAGTGGAGCAGCCAGAAATGAACACCAGTAGGGACGCCAGTTTTCTTGCACTTTTAGGTAGACAGCTGTAAACACCTAATTGTGGTTTTTGGAGTTTTTCATAGCTCCTGACCCTGCCCTCTTCACTGGTCGCTACTAGGTTACTTTCCCTTTTTTTTTGAGCTTGATCATACCTCTTCTTAAAGCTATGTATGGATCCTGCCCCACCACCTCCCTTTCCCCCCTATTCCACTTCCTGTCACTGTGTTTTTAGTGCTATAACTTTATCTCTCCATTAGTAGCATAAATCCTGAAATAAGTTTCAGACTCAAAAGTAAAAAAAAAAAAAAAATTTTTTTTTTAAAGTGGGAGACCAGAGGCAAGAAATGTCTTAAAACACCCGTCATTCACCCACGCAGTTCATGTGCAAAAAATTTTTTCCCCAAAAAAATCCAAAAAAAAAAACTATTTAGGCGTTTGCTGAGAAAATTATAATAAAGCAGTTTTTAACTACATAACTTCAAAAACAGATATCATGTTTTTTAAATTTTTAAAGGCGTAGAAATATTGATAACTTAGTCTTGAATGTTCCAGTGGGTGCCTGAAATTTTGGTTTTACCCCCCAACTGAATGTGTTATTTTACCAATTTTTTATTATATGGGGGAGATGAGGGAAGAAATGTACTTCCTCAAGCCCCTTAAATCGAGAATTTAAAAATTTTTTTAAGTTTTGGGGACATATAAAAGAATTTTTTTTTTTATTTTTTTTTATTTTTATGATGTTTGTGTCCTTTTTTACAGGGATTTAATGATGACCAAAGAAATTTTGAATTTAAATTATAGACTTTTAGGCTTTATATCTCTTTTTAAATATTAATAGAACTGTTTTTTTTTAAGATTTTTGGGGAGTTCTTGTCTCCATATTACAGGATGGACTTAACTGTTTTGGGAAATGAATTGTACATAAGTTTAACAAACTACAGGGGGGGTCATAAGCAAATACTCTGGGGGGCTCAAAAAAGAAAAAGGGGGAATGACTGGATTGTCAGTGAAAACTATTATAGTGTTCATATGTTAATAAAGTTAAAAAGCAAGGATAGAAAAAAAGTTAGTGATCACCAGCCCCCCCTCACATAAGAAGAATTAAAAAGACCCCCCCCTTTTTTGGGAGGAAACTCGACAAAACCTAAAGTCAGTGCTTGACCAGCTTGGCTATGGTTAAAACCCCCGGGGGCGTGCTACCAGCAGTAATAGCCGGGTGATCGGGCCCCCGATCCACCGGGAGGCCTGCTCAAAACCGGGCCCGGGGGGGTTTTTATTTGGGAAGACCCCAATCGGGACTGGGGGGAAGGGGAAAAATTTTTCCCCCGGAATGTGATTTATTCAGCACCCCCCCCAAAAAACTCACGGCGCAAAAAAAGTGATCTTTTTTTTCGTAGGATGAAAACCAGGGTGTAATTAGCTAACGAACGTTTATCATTGAAGGGCCCCCACTTGACCAAGACCCACGCCGGGATTTTTTGTTTCTTGATGAGAAAAAACACTAGGTTTCTGCCCCCCCTACCTAGTGGCGGTCCAGGTGTGGAAAAGACACTAATGTACATCGGGGGGGCCCCAGGGGGAAAAAAGACACAAGTACAGCTCAGGTGGGGCCCGGTTGGAAAAGACCCCAATGTACAGTTCAGTAGTGGCGGCCCAGGGGGGGAAAAAAGACATAATGTACACCCATATATTTTTTAAAAGGAAAATTACAAACCCCCTTTTTTTTCACATCTTGTGGTACCCCCTTTTAAAAAACAAAAAGGGGTTTTTTAAGGGGATGAGGGGTGTATGATAACTCACTGTGACTGTTAAATTGGTATATTAAGTTTAAATGTGGTAGGAAGCCCAGCCTGCAGTCTGATGTCTCTGCCTTGACAAAATAAAAATGAAAGATAGACTGCAAAAACCCCCCAAAAAAAGGTAAAAATTTAACAAACCCAACCCCAAAAAAAATTAGGCCAAAAAAAAATTGGGGGGGGGTGAATGTTGAAGCGATAAAAAAACTGAAGTTTCAAGTTTATAAAAAGGCTCAGTGTCCAGAATATATTTTTTCCCGGTTTGGGAAACCCCAAAAAAAAATAGGGACTAGGGGGGGGAGAAAAACTTTGTAGTTCCCAAGCAGTGGCCCCCCTTTAAACACCTTTTATTGCACAGCAATAAAGGGGAAAAAAACAGACGCCGCACATGTCAAAGCCAGTCAAGCACCCGCCAATTTAAAAAGAGAGCCAAAAAAAACCAATGAATGTAAAGGAAAAAAAGGGGGGGGAATGAATTTTTATTTTTTTTTTTAACACACATGAAAAACAAAAAAATAATTTTCCTTATTCCTAGTACATCTCCTTTTGAATAATAAGATATTATCTTTTTTTTAGTAAATAAGATATATCCTTTATATAAATAATAAGATATTATCTCCTTTTTTAAAAAAGATATTATCTCCTTTATAGTATAAAAAGGTTTTAAAAAAGGCCCCCCAAAGGAAATAAACCCCATTTTTTGGGATTTAGGTTTTTTTCAATTGCTCCTATGTATGATAATCAATGAACTGTATTTTGTATCCTTTTAAACTTACCCGACTGGGGGCGCCCACGGCGGGGGCGTTGCAAGGGGTTAAAAATTTTCTGATATCACAAAAATTTTTGGAAAACCCCGGCATCACGGCTACCCCTTTTTTAAATATGTTGGGGAAGGGCCGGTATAAATCCCCCACCCCGGCCGAGCCATCCTGTCTTGAGGGGGCATCGACCTTAATAATACTTCAGGGGCAAAACGTCAAAAAATTCGATTGTCCATTCGATTCCCGCAACTACTTTAAACAAAGACCAGTCCTGTATGTACCTAACACGTCGGGAGTCGACCAGAGGCTGCCTGATACCACCATGAGTGAACTAACCTTCCACGACGTCTGTAGTCTTTCACTCTTGTACTCCCCCCCTTCCCCTTTTAAAATGTAGGTGAAGTACCCACAATATTTAAATAAAGGACACAAATATTCCCCCTTTTTTCCCCCGCCTTTTTCATCCTCCAGGGAAACCCTCTACCCTTTGGGTACTTTCCTGTAATCACGGAGAATAAACCTTTTACAATATGGAGACAAGAAATCATTACTACTTATTCTGTTATCATTTGATATTCTGGGGGAAACGATAAATTATAAAACTGTAATGTTTCAAATTTCATTTTTAAAAACTCAATTGTACTTCATATTGTAAATTGTTTACTGTAATTTTACCATCCCAATGTTATAGCCTAATTAATCTTAAGTTATTTTTTTAAATTTGCCCATAATCTATGGGTAAAGGGGCTTTTGGCATGTACTCCCCCCCATAATTCCTTGTACAACTATGTATCATTTTAAAAAAAATATTATTTATGTTATTATTTTTATAAAATCATTTTTCTTGAGTTTTACTTTTTAAAAGGAATGATACTCTCGAAACCACTATCATCTGCAAAAGGGGTGGTGGGGGTGGGTTAAAAAGGTCAATGTCGAAAGGAATAAAGGGAAAAGGATAAGGGCGAGTACTGTGCCTTGTGGAACAGAGCTCTTCCTAAGGGGGCTTCCGATTTAACTTTTACCACTACTCTGTTCGTGTTCGATTGGTTAAAAAGTTGAAGATCCATCTGCCTACTTTGCCCGTTTTTTTCCTTTAGCACCATTTTTTGTGCTATTACACCATGATCACACGTGTCAAAGGCTTTTTCAAAATCTGTATACTACATCTGTATTCTGTTTTTTTCCATTCATGTGGTTCATTAATTGTAGAGGCGGGCGACCCCCTTTTGGCCATGGGGCCCTGGATTGTGCATTTTTGGGATTCCCAAATGGTTTGCTGATCGGGTATAAATTTAGGTGTGTCCAGCTCCCTTTGAAGGAGCCGGTTAAGTTCTGCACATGTTCCAAGTCTCCAGTTTCGTCTGCCTTTAATAAGTTTGGTTAAAGTACTTGAAGTGCTAACACGAGTAGCAGTGTTTTAAGAGTAAGATCTTCATATTAAAAGGCCCACTGCAGCGTCTTAAATATGTGAGGAACACTGCCGTAGTACTGTTGACCCACACAGGGCGGTCTCATTTATTTGTTCAAGTTGTATGTTAAAATGTACAAGCTTGTCTGACGTGGGTGTGGGTGTAACACAGTAAGTAGTAGTGTGGGCGAGGTGTGGTGTTGTGGGTTGCTTGTGTGACCCGGCAGGGAGGGGGATTAAAGCAGTGTCAATGAGTTGGTGGCAGGGGGGCTGGGTGGTTGTGGTGTTGGCAGGTTGGAGGATGGGTGGGTCATTGGGGACCTGCGCCGCACACCACCAACCCACAAACCCCAGCCACAGCGCATGCGCCCACCCGCCTCGGCTTCCTAGAACTCTCTCTTGCTCCCCTTCTCTCTCCCCTCAACCATCTTTCTTCCTTGGGAAACTCCGGGACTCGCGCCGCCCACGCGTCCACTTATCCCTCATCCAAGGATATATATTGGAAAGTGAAGAAAGGCTAAAAATAAAGGAACACCTAAAAAAAAATCACCATTCAACATCCATAACTTAGTATTTACATCACGTATTACAGTGTTGCCACGTCGTTCCTCCGCCGCCCGCCAGTGTGCCAAGTCTCACCTTCCTATGAAAGTGAAAATTATGAAGCAAGACTTGGATCAAACATATTGGAGCTGTCTTCTTCTCGAATCAAACAGGATTACCTATCTCCTAGCGGCTGATGAACTCGACGGACTTTAGAGCTTCTCTCAAAATATCTAAATTTCTTTGCTCGAATAATACATGCGTTATTGTAATCATGGGGAGCGCTAAACTCGTAGGATTATACAGCGCCTGTGATGGGGAGAGGTATTCAGGCTTAATTCATTGAACTGGATCAAGAGCTCTCACCAGCGTCAAGGAACCTCCCTGGGGGAATACATTCAGGAGTGGGAATTAGACCCGGTCATAGCGTCTGGAGGAATGTTAGACTAAATATTTAGCTCGATTCAGGAAATTTGAGCACAGGTCTATTATTATTATTACAATCATGGGGAGCGCTAAACCCGTAGGACTATACAGCGCCTGTGGGATGGAGGGCATTCAGGGAACTGGAGAACATATCCAATTCCCTAGATCAAGAGCCCCTCAGATCTAGTTTCTTGGATGAAGAGCCCCTCGCCAGCATTAACCTCCGTTGAGGAATTCCTTCACTCGACATCACTGGATCAAAAATACCACGTAACATGTTACTTCCACATTTATTAATGTATAATGTTTCTCCTCCAGTCTTATATAAAACTGCAGACGGTGGGGGGGTTTCCATACAGCTCATTAGGTAAAACAAAGTTCGATCAAAGGAAAAAAAAAGACATCTGCTTCCTCGTATCACAAGCCCCTCACCGGCAAAACCCTTGAGGTTCTGAGTATTATATTTCAAGAAAACACTAAACCTGAATGGGTCATATCGATTTTTAACCAAATTGCAACTTCATCCTTATTGATCATATAACACCTGAGCAATGGGAGGCATTTATGCTCCAGCCATAGAAGTTTATTGTTCTTTGGATGAAGAGCCCCATGCTGGCAACAAGGCCCTCCAGTCTGTGTACTTTCAAGTGCCAGAAAAGCTGAATTAGCCTAGAAATGTACATTTACATCGATAATTTTTTTTGTGAAATCATGATGATAATATTCATGTAAAGTGCTGAATCTGTAGGGGTGATACAGTACCTGGGAAAGGGGAGGGAAATCAGGTTCAATGCAGCGGGAAGCCAGTTACCGACGAGTTCCCCCACCAGCATAAACATTTTGGGAGCTCTGGTGTTCAAATTTAAAGTTTGCTGCAATGCCACAAAATAAGGTCAAAATAAAACTGTCATGTTCATTAGAAAATTATAAAAGTTTTTAATGTTTTCTTCTGGTACATGTACTTGTAATAATTAATAGTTTAAACTGTGGGTACAGCAGCATTAAAGTAAATATTTCATATATCTAGTGATGATTACCCAAACTACAGCTGACACATCTGTCGCCCATGATGGATGTACAGACAGTTGTTGCCAGGTGAACTTACAATACAAGTCCCAAAAATTAAATTAATAAATATTCACGACTAACAGAAAGCATCTGCTAAAAAAATTTAAAAACAAAAATAAAAGGTTGCCACATCAGAACAAAAATTGTATTTTTTAAATTACCCTAAATAAATAAACAGCAATGTAAATTTTCCCCACACTGCTGTGAAACTCTGGTATCTTCAGAAATAAAACAAACTTTTGCACATAAAATGGAGTTATTTTGGCCAGATGCCAAACCCTGCATTTAAACCTTATACTCTATGTACAATGTAACTCAGGTAATATTCTGGGAATTTTGTTAACAATTATCAAGGAGACGGCTAGAGGAACCTGTATTACTTGTGTCTCCCCCCCCTCCCCCCACTGCAGAGGTGAAGACAACCCACGGTCTACAGAGGTCAAGACCTTCACTGTACAGAGGCCAAGACCCTCAGTCTGCAGAGGTTTAAGATCTCTACCCCTCTCAGTCTGCAGAGTTAAGGTCCCTCTCCCCTCAGTCTGCAGAGGTCAAAACACCCCATGACTGAGGTCAAGACCCCATCCCGAGTCTCCAGAGGCCAAGATCCCCCCCACAGTCCATGGGGAGGGGTGAGTCCCCAAATAATCTGCCTCCTCTCTTGTCCTGATGACAGGAAAGTTGCACGGATCACAATTTGTAAATATATATATATATATGTATATATATATGTAATATAAACTTAATAATAATACTTTTTACAGACTTTAGAAAGCACTAGAAAAGTAAATAGTGGCTAGAATATAAATAATGCTAACATACACTAGACAGAGTAGACGGGAGAGGTGTTAAAAGGTAAGGAACACTTTGGAATGATGACCAGCGACTCATAAATATTACAAGCCCATCTGGCCACACACTTCTTGATTACTCCACCACACACAGCAAGTAACTTTCCTGTCAATAATCTCGTATCAACAGAAAATGAGCACTGATCCAAACAATACCAGTATGTGGAATTACTTGTCAAGACTTGACAAAAAATCACTGTATATGTTGGGAATTCTTATGATGGACAAACCCTCTCAAATAATGTGAGGAATTAAGCAAAATAATTTGTGTTAGTGATTAAAAATGCTTGATAGATATTAAAAGAGAGATTTAGGTATTTTTAAACGGGCATACCATGAGGGGCTATGCAACCTTCCCGTCCGTCACAGGTGTCTTTTACAAGAAGGAAGAGTGAGGTCAACACAAAAAAAAAGTTTTTTAAATTAACTATACAAAAATAAAATACTTAAGAACATTATTGTACATGACAAATAGGATAAACTAAAGCACTTTTTTATACCATTATTCAGCCATTGTGACCTTTCTCAACCTTTTTATTCTTTCCCTAAGAGACAAGGGTCCAACTCGCTGGAATTGAGGGCCTTTAGTTGCGTTATGACTGGCAGCTTCAGCCCATCAAGACGGTATGTAAAGTTTACATCTTGGCTCAATACTCCACAAGAAAACATAAAAATAAATAATTATAAATATATATATACATATATATATACATACATATATATACATACATGCATATATATACATATACATACATGCATATATATACATATACATACATGCATATATATACATATACATACATATATATATACATACATATACGTACATACATTATATATACAGTGGACCCTCAGTTTTTGTCGATAATTCTTTCCAGAATGCTGTTACTGAACAAATGTGTTCCCATAAGGACGAATGTAAATTAGATTAGTCGTTTCAGACCCCCAAAAATACACTTACAAAAGCACTTACATAATTGTTCGAATTTTGAGCTGTACAACCGAGGGTCCACTGTATATATATTCTCGAGTAATACACTTGACAGATTTTAGCCCCTTTTACAAAAATTATGCTTAAACCTTACGGCCGTCTTGGGTGACTTGTGATGGCCAATCTCGTCACATAGTTATTAGGTGGGCATAATTTCACCCCTCACAACTAAAGGCGTATGTATTCTAGGTACACGCTGTTGGCAGAAGACAATTATTTTATATAACACTAGTATATCTATATATACTTGTTGAAAGTACTTACAAGCAGCATATGTACACACAGTATATATAAAATATCAGTAACTGCCCTTAGCTACAGTTCTTTAAGAAAAAGCATCGGTCCTAACTTAAGCCGATGAGCTATCTTTCACATAAAATAAAACTAAAAACAAGTAAGGCAATCTCTATTCTCATTGCCGGAACCAAATCCATCTTTGGTTGGTGGGTGTAAGCGAGCTATTTCATAGTTCACGTGACTGTCGACCAGCCCTCCCAATCACGACACTGATATTGCTCAGTTTGCCTCACCATGCCCAGAAGACTAGACCAGGTCATAACTTATGTATGGGTACAGTATAATTGACAATCAATTACAACCAACACACTAGTGATTGAAAATAGTTTTGCATGACTTAAGGCCAAGTCATTCAAACATGACGAGCCAAATTGAGGTGGACCTTCCTTGGTTGCGATGGGGAGGTAGGGTCGACTTATCAAGCACAGTTGGCGACCGGTCCAGTGGTCCGTGGTTAATTCGACCAGCATGAGCGTCTCCGACCCCAACAGCCGGCAGTCCCTTATTAATGCTTCCCTCAACTGCAACCATTATAAGCATTGCCACAAAATCGATTGATAAACATAAGTTAATAAAGATTTGTATAAAACTGGATATAGATATGTATTTAATATATATATATATATATTTATATATAGTCTGCGAGCGATTTACTTTGGCCAGACAAGTGAAGGTGTCGGATTAACAACGCTCACTGTATCAGCTGGTTATGAGAGGTGGCAAACTGAATAACACGAACTGTTATGGCATCTAGGTATAGTACAAAGATAAATTATTTCTTTTCTACCACTCAAAAAAAAAATTTACATAAATACAAGCAGTTCTTTCATAATTACAAAAAAAATCAAACATACTTTGTTCGGGGCAAGAGCTGTGTTGGGGTCCCTCCTACAAACGTCACACCCCCCTTTAAAATCAAAGGGTTTTGGGGCCCCGCCATGGACGCCCCAATATCAAAGCAGTACATGGGTGGAGGTGATGTAGGTACGGGGTGGGGGGCATAAATCTATGCTTTCAAGGTATGGGGAAATGGGCGACTGTGTCCCTTACACACTGGATACCTTTTCTCATTGTTGATTTAGGCTGAGGGGGAGCCAATTTTCAAGACCTCACAGTGTTTAAAAAAGATAGGCCCAGATCCCCGGAGGTTCCCGGGGTGGGGCACTAGTGAGGGGGGGCTGAGTGCCCGCCCATTCTATACTCAACACCCCACTGACCCCTGGGCCCCCACTACCGTGAGCTGTCACGGGGCCCCTGGGCCCGCACTGGCTGTCTAGTCTTGCTCACACAGCTGCTCAAGATGGGGAAAACGGAGGAGCGGGGATGTCGGGCGCTAGTCACTGGGGTAGGAGGCTGGTGAGAGGAGGAGATTGAGAGAGAGTCCGGCACCAGCCAGAGACTCAACGGGGCTGACTGGGGGAGTATCTATTAGTGCCAGTGGGGAAAAATTTTCCCTTTCCCCGGGCCAGATCCAGTTCACCGAGGGCACGGCCTCCCAGGTGAACCTCCAGGGGATCCAGGCCCTCCACTCAGCCCAGAGCCCACCAACGCAGGCCCTCCAAAAAGGCCCTTGCACCAGCAAGACCCAAACCCCCGGGAAAAAGGGAAAAAGGGATCATCAAAGAAGGATCCACCTGAGGAAGTGGGGGGCCATGCGTGGGTGGAGGGAGGGGACTAGCAGCAGAGCCCAGTGGGACCAGGTGATCCCATCTGTAGCATTTGAGGTCGGAGAGTGGTGTGTGAGCATTGGTGAGAGAGGTCTTGGGCGAGAGTGGTGGATGAGAGGCAGCCCCAGCTGATGACCTCGTCTCTTCAGCATTGTGGATAAATGACAGCGAGGGCCATAGGGACAGAAGCCACGGGTAGGGAAAGGGGACACAGCTCTGTCTTATACTTGGGGTGACGGGAGAAGACGGCTCAGATGACCATGGGCAAACGGCACATCCCCAAACTTGCAAAAGCCATTTCAAAGGGGTCCGAGCTCAGTCTTATAGGGGAGGAGTTGGCCGGCGTCCTTCCCCTCCTTGCTGGGCTCCCGACTGGGAAAGATCCAGTCGGCGGTGATGTTGGGCAACTCTATGGGGTGAGACTGGCTTTAGGGGGGCATGTAGAAGGGCAGGGGTGAGGATGGGGCCAAGAGGCTCCTGAGGTGTGGAGCTCCTCTTTTGGGAAGGGAGGTGTCCGCCCCCGCCTTTGGTCCACGTGCGGGCCTCCCAGGCACGCAACACGTCTGCAAACAAAGAGGCTGGATAATAAGTTGAGTATTAAGTTAATTTAACATAGTTATGAAATTTAGGTGATTCAATTGCCATATAATATCTTTAAAATTCATAACCCCAAAAAATCTGACTTTGTTTCCCTTGGGGTCCTTTAAATTTTATTTAAAAAAAAGCCCCAAAAAGATAAAAAGGTGAAAATCAGTTACAGAAAAGATCAATAGAAATAACATGAACAAAGTTTACACGAAAAAAAATCAGCTTACAATGGGATACAAATATTAACACACAAGAAATCACTCTCCTCCCCTTTTTGTAGCTCCACATTCATTTAGAGCCTTAGTTTTCTTCCTAAACTGTTTTTGCTGGGGACTTAAACCATGTTTAGGGAAAACTGTTCCCTCCCTTTTTTTTAGACCTGACCACCTACTATAGGGGTTTAAAACTGCTAATATATACAGTAAACAAATCAAAATAGTATCCCATAAAATAATTAAATCAAAAAGGATGAACTAATGCACTAATAACAAATGTTATAACTCTTCTGAACTACAACTAGATACATTAATGAGACTGAAATGACACGTAAAAAAAAAAAATTTTTTTAAACTATAAATACAGGGGGCCATAACCTGAGTTGGACTAGAAGGGGGATAACGGAAATTGTTTCTATCATAAGTTTTGTAATAAAAAAAGCTAAACCCACTAGGTCATACTGCACCCCATCAGAAAAGAATGGAGACATGATAAAGGAAAAAAACAGGAAGATTTCGGATCGGGTCCCACTGTACTGTATACAAATTTATATTGAAATTGGGCGTACAAAAATACTATTACATCTGGGGAAACTGATAGGATGGATAATGAGAACATTCAAGACAAGAGATTAAGCCAATGAGATCCTTTTTTAAAACACTTTTTTTTTTTAGGGTAGAATACTGCTGTACATTAACATCCTCATTCAAGGCAGGTGAAATTTCAGATCTAGAGAATGTACAGAGAACCTTTACTGCACGTATAAGTTCCATCAAACACCTTAACTACTGGGAACGCCTGGAAGATTTAGACTTATATTCACTGGAGTGCAGGCAAGAGAGATATATCATAATCTACACCGGGAAGATTCTGGAGGGACTGGTCCCTAATATGCACACAGAAATCACTCCATACGAAAGGACTGGCAGACGGGGCAACGTCCCCCCAGTGAAAAGTGGGGCGCCACTGGTACACTAAGAAAACACAATAGTTTCCGGGGCCCAAGACTGTTCAACAGCCTCCCACCAGCCATAAGGGGCATTACCAGTAGACCTCTGGTTGCCTTCAAGGGGGAGCTGGACAGATACCTAAAGTCAGTGATAGATCAGCCGAGCTGTGGTTCGTGTTGGACTAAATCCCAGCCAGCAGTAACAGCCTCATTGATCAGGCCCTGATCCCCCGGGAGGCCTGGTCATAGACCGGGCCGAGGGGACGTCGATCCCCGGAATGCCCTCAGGTAGACTGTAGTGTTCTTAAACTTTGTATATAGACAGTAGGCCCCCCGTATCCGCCAGGATATGTTCCGGACTTCCCGTGGATAATAGCAATACTTATAAGTCCTATTATGCACAATATGTGGAGAATTATCACGTACCGAGTACGTTACATTTTATTTGACATTCATTACAACAATTAGCATGCCTTCAACTAGTGAAGCAGCAATTCGGGGTATAGCAGTCCTGGGCCCCCACTACTGTATTTATTGTCCAGTTCAACCTCCAATCAGGTGAGAGTATGCTTTCCCAGCCAAGGTGACATCACACCTGTCTGTCTTACTGGGACACAGACGTTTGCCTACTCTGGTCAAAATCACTTGCTGCTTTGAGTGGCTCTTTGGGGCCCCTCATTATACTGTTAATTTACTATCTTAACCTTGTAAATATTGTAAATAGATGGTGAAGGAACACATGTGTAAAGACATCTACCCTGGTGTGTTTGCCTTGCCTTGTCCTGCCCTGTTCATCCCTGTATATTGCTTTACTTAGTTTATGGCCTGGTACTATTGTGTATGTCATATCTATAAATTAAAGGGAATATTAGAAATATCACTATACATAAAAAATAAGCTGCAGATAAGTGTTGTATTTTTCAGAGCACTAGAAACTTTTACTCCTTCAGATTTGTTATACAATGTTGTTAATTCACTCTCATAATACATAAATCATAATGCAAGATGGGGAATAGGGTGGAGAGCTAAGAAGGGGAATAGAGGAGATGTGGGATGAAATCGAGCATAAAGAGGTGGGGAAGATGGGAGCATTTAGGAAGAAGAGTGTGAGGGAAAGGGTGTAGTGTAGTATGGAACAAGTAGCTCCTCCTATACACTTCCCTCATCATTATCCTTGCTGCCACAGCTTTATGCAACCCTCACTCCAACAACAACAACCACCCTTCCTCCCAACCAACTCTTCCCACTCTCTCCATGAACCAACTCAACATGTTTATACATATGTGCTATTGGGATTTAGTTTGTCTTCACATTCCATTTCCTCGTCTGGGGTATATACCATTCTGAGAGATTTCAAAGGCTAAAAAGGAAACCTTTGAAGCTGCTGTAGCTTCTGAACCCATAGGGGATGTTTAACAATATTTCATTGCCAGCTCAGGTTTACAGTTTTTTATTTCATTTATGCAATTAACCCAAATGAAATATGACAGGAAACGTATTTAATTTATGCCCATGTGTAACTGTATGTAGACTACAGGAAGTCAGTTTATTTGTTTTTCTTCTTTTTTTTATATATATATATATATATATATATATAATCTGTATATATATATATATATATATATATATAATCTGTATATATATATATATATATATATAATCTATATGTATATATATATATATCTTTTTATATATCTATATAATCTATATGTATATATATATATCTATATAATTATTTTATATATATATATATATATATATATATATCTATATATATATATATATATCTATATATATATCTATATATATCTATATATATATATATATCTATTATATCTATCTATATATATCAATATATATATATATCTATATATTTTCTTTTAATATATATATATATTATATATATCTATCTATATATATCAATATATATATATCTATATATATCAATATATATATATCTATATATATATCTATATATATATATTTCTATATATATATATATTTCTATATATATATATATTTCTATATATATATATATTTCTATATATATTTCTATATATATATATATATATATATATATATATATATATATAGAAACAGTATCACCTGTAATACCACTCCAGGCTGCATCTGTGATCAGGATACCACCATGAAAGCCTGGCCTCACACCCAGTTTAGTCTCCGCCACATCCTTTCTATTACCGTCCCCTCCCTCACACCTCGGATTCTCTCTTGCTTTCTCCCACTTCATTAAACACATCTGCTGATGCTTGTCCTTGACTCGGTTTCTTAAACTCTTTTCTGACTACAGAAATATGGCCGAGGAAGCTAATGTAATTTTTAATTTAAGTCAGGAAAAATAACCATGCAGGACTTAATCATATACTTCTAGCTCAATCACCCATTAAGCCACTGACTGGATGTCCATGCACTCTACCCCCGCCAGAACCATGGAATTCCATATCCATCAAGCATTTAAAGATGCCTTTATCACATGCCTTAAATATTCTTATGAAGGAGCCTCAACACTGATATAGCCCCACTGCACAAAGGTGGCAGTAAAGTAATTGAAAAAAAGAGACTGATAACACTGATGTCCCACATATTATTTTTGAAATTATCCTAGGAAGCAAGATTGTCAGTCACATAAAATCTCAGCAGTTGCACAACCTAGGCCAGCCTGGGCTCAGAACAGGTCGCTCCTGCTTCTCGTAATCACTGGACCACTAATGACATGGTCTTGGATACACTGGAGGACAAGTTAAATACATATGTAATGTATGCAGATTTTGCAAAAGCCTTTGACAAGTGTGACCATGGGGTAATTACTAACAAACTCACCCCACTTTCTCTCTCATTCCTGACATACAGGGATATAAACCATAGCAATGTATCATCCTTTACAGATGATACTAGAATTTGTAGAGTGGCATCCACTGAAGACACGACAAGCCTCTACACTAATATAACCTGTGTACTGACAATATGATGTTCAAAGAGGATAAATTTAAATTACTATCACAGAAAATTGAGGAAATAAAACAGGGTTAGAGTACAAGATAAACTAACTATTCACTAAAGCTTAAGTCTAACATGAGACCTGGGAATGATGAAGATTTCTCAAGCTCAAGAAGCACATCAATGTTATTGCAACAGCAAGGAAAATGACAGGTTGGATAAGAGAACTATCAAAACATTAGATACTAAGCCAATGACTCTTCAGGTCACGCATTCTCTCTAGGTTGGAATATGCTGTATACTAACATCCCCCTCCCCCTTCAAGGCAGATGAAATCATAGAGCTGAAAAATGTAGAGAACCCTCACAGCTCATAGAAACTTAGTTGAGCACCTAAATTACTGGGATGTGCATAAAGTCCTTCAAACTGTACTCCTTAGAACACGGTCGGAAGGATACATTATCTACATCTGGAAGAATTTGTCTCAAACCTGTACACCTAATGAACTACATGCACAAGAGGCTTGGCAGGCGATGAATGATTCATCCAACGAAAAGCAGGAAGCAACAAACACACACAATTCAACAAGTGTAAAAGGACTATGACTTCAATATTCTCCTGTGAGCATAAGAGGGATTACTAACAGACCCCTGGCTGTCAAGAGGATACTCTTAAGTTCTTCAAATCAGTTTCTGATCAGTCAGGCTGTGGTGCGTATGTTGGGTTGCAGGCACAAACAGCTTGATCAATCATGGCAGTAACTGGGAGGCCTGATCTGGGACTAAACCGTAGAGACTGACTTTCGATAGACTCCAGGTAACAGTCCATGGTTGATTTTTTTCCTAGGTATATCATAGTTCTATGTGTTGATATTAATTTTGCCAAAAACCAAGTGTGTATTTGTTTCTACTATGACCTTAGCTAAATTCAGCTGTTTTTTTAAAGTAGTTTAATATTAAATAATGCTAATTAAAATTAGCATGACAATGTAAATTTAGCACGGTTAGACTAGACTAGTTCTATCAAGTTATATATACTGATGGATCTAAGCAGGAGTCTACTGGCAGGGCTTCATCTGCTTTTGTTGCCACCTCCCTAGATAAAAATAATATGAATTATGTTGTGTCAGGCCCTGATCCACCGGGAGGCCTGGTCATAGACCGGGCCGCGGGAACGTCGATCCCGGAATGTCCTCCAGGTAGACCCCAGGTAGTTATAAGAATTAACAACTGGGTGTCTACACTGCAAACTAAATTATTTACTATCCTAATGGCACTAAAGTTAACTTATGACACTGAACCTGACTGATTCCATGTCATCACTGAAGGCTTTTGACTCGAATGGCTAACATGCTCTTTGGAGAAGCCAGATATAGATACTACCTTTGAAGAGTTTCGAGAGTTTATCTACTCTCTGAGCCCGGCCATGGGCCAGGCTCATATGGGGAAAAAAATTAATGTACATTGAATTACTCCTTGATAAAGTTGATAAATTAACCAAAAAAGTACCCTGAAGGATAAATTAAAGCCAAAAAGTACCCTGAAGGATAAATGTAGAATATAAAACTGGTGTTCATGTCTAGCATTAAGAATAATAATATAGAAGTAAATAATGAAACAATGTCCTAAGAATGCAGTTAGAAGCCTAAGTAGATCTATCACTCACTATAACAACATGAATGTAAATAAGTACGTTTATGGGCAATTTGCAATATGAAGACTGACTACTGTCATAGCCAGGCTTAGGTCTGGAAGTTTGGCAGGAACAGGTGACCAAACCAAATGCAAAGTACGTGGTCATCCCTTGGTCACTATCATGAACACTGCTTTGTTGTCCACTTCTTGGGGAATATAGAAATAGAGAAATGGACAATATAACAACCTATCTATATCCATCCCAGCCTGGTTGCCCTGCATAGGTGCACAAGTCTCTGGGTGCATAGTAGAGGGGTTAACGACACTATTAGTATTCACTTGGTTGAGACCTTTCATTAGAGTAGAAGTATGCGTTCACTGCCCACCCCGACTCCCACTCTCACTGCTCAAACATGACCAAGACCGCTAGTAAGACAGCCTAACAAGCTAAACTCAGATATTTTCCGATGACTGGATACCCTTGTAGGGCTTGTCCTTCTCTACTGACTGCTATCCCCCTCCACAGGTCCTTCATGACGCATGTCCCCCCTCAGCAGCAGGGTCGAGAAGTGAGGCGCCCGGCTGACCCAAGCGAAAGTTTGAGCTCCACTGCAACTTTCCCAAGTGGTCCAATCCCTCTGGCCCCACTGTTGATAATGCTACTCTCATCTGCTCCCCCCCCTCCCCACCATTATCGCCACCGCGCTCTTACCCCTTCCGTTATCACTGGCTACTACCTTAAAGTGTCCATACCTTTACCTTTGATATACCTTTGAAGAGTTTCGAGTTTTACTATTAGACAAAGTTTTGGCCTGGCTCCTGGCATCAGATTTTTACCCTGAAGACATGTTAACCTAGGTAATACTAGCAGTGTGGCTACCCTATTTTACAGTTACAGTGTGGAAACAAAAGATGGCTGCATTTCCCTGTAGCAATCAAGTTAGGTTTATTTAATGAAATCTATCGGAAACTTCAGTAATAAATGGATTTGATAGTTACAGAGACGTGGTGAGAATAAGCCGAACAGGAGAGGCAGGATGGAATAAGACCGAAAGAGGAGAACCAACGAAAGCCGTTCAAGAGGAATATTTTCAACGCTACCATACATAGGTATCCATTATCAGCCTACCGGTCTGCTGAGCAGTTACACAAACTCATCCCTTACACCCAGCACACGCACGGGCTATACGAGCTCACCTGTTAGCGATTGTATTGTATGAGCCGACATGTGCACACAATACACTAAGAGTTGGGTCCCAGGCTGTACCAGATGCATGGCCAAGTCTTCTTACCATTCCATGTTAGCCTAGCAGTTAATAGACACCTAAATGTTAGTTCACTGTTGTAGATGGCACTCTAGAAATGGTAGTATACCAGAGGTAGGATACATTCAGTGTGTGTAAAAGAGGGTGGCGCGCGCGCGCCAGCGTAGAACGAAAGGAAGTGAAGTCGCAATGAACCAGACACAAACGAGACAAGAAGTGACGACGGCACGAGCAATAGAGAAAGTGGCGACCATTTGGCAAAGGTTGTGGAAGGAAGAGTGGGGAGGGGTGGGAGAAGGGAGGTGAGGAAGGAGGTTGGCGGGGTGTGGGGAGGGGTAGGGTGAGGGGAAGGGAGGGAAGGAGGTAGGAAGGGTGAGGGGAAGGAGAGAAGGAGGTAGGCAGGGTGAGGGAAGGGAGAGGAGGAGGTAGGCAGGGTGAGGGGAAGAGAGAGGAGGAGGTAGGCAGGGTGAAGGGAAGGGAAAGATGATAACAGGTGGGTAGGTAGGCAGGCAGGATGAGAAGGTGGTGGTAGATAGGGAAGCAAGATGAGAAGAGGTAGGTAAATAGGTAGGCAGGATGAGAAGTAAATAGGTAGGCAGGATGAGAAGTAAATAGGTAGGCAGGATGAGAAGTAAATAGGTAGGCAGGATGAGAAGTAAATAGGTAGGCAGGATGAGAAGAGGTAGGTAAATAGGTAGGCAGGATGAGAAGTAAATAGGTAGGCAGGATGAGAAGAGGTAGGTAAATAGGTAGGCAGGATGAGAAGAGGAAGGAGAGGTGTGGGGAGAGGAGGTAAAGGTAGGCAGGGTGTGGTGAGGTGGTCAGTCCCTCAGCCTGAAGGGACTGACCACCTCAAAACTACGTCTTCAAGGGTGATGGACTGATTACATCGTCTTTACATATCTTCTGCTTCTACCAACTTTTCTGTACTCGACTGAAGAAGCCTACTGTGTAGGCGAAACGTTTCGAAATGAAGATACCTAACTGTTGCAAATGTGTCTTATAAAATACCGATAGGTTGTTAGGTACCATTTTAATATTTACCTGGAGTAGCTTCCGAGGGTTACCGAACCCGCGATTTAGTCTCAGACCAGGCCATCTGGGTTGCTGGTCTGATCGATCAAGATTTAGTGCCTGCCGCTTTAAGTTTAAACGTATGCACCACAACCCTGTTGCTCAGGAACTATTTTTTGCGGAATCTGTCGAGTTCCCCTCTTTAAGACAACTCTGAGTGCTATGAGTACGCTAAGGAATACATATTTTCACACCTTCATACACGGGGAATTGCCAAGAGCCTCCTTGCTATCTTCCTGAGGGAACTGTGTAAGTTCCTTAGTTAAAGTCCTTATCATCCGGTCTGTGGTGCCAGTGAACGGCATGCGATTAGCACCAGAGAACATGGGAAGGGGGAGAGAGAATGGAGTAAGAAATAAGGAGGTAGAGGCATCTCCAGCTTTCATCCCTGTGTGTATCCGGGTAAGCAAGGTCGCACCAGCACCCATCACCCTAACACCAACCCCTGCCTTGTACCACCCTGACACCTTCCCAACCACCTACGCTAGCACAGCACCACTGGCACCAAACCCGGCCCAGCACCACCGGAAGGTATACAGGTAGGTAAAGGCATGCTTGAGGGGAACAAAATATTTTATTCCCAAAAATAACAGGTGCAATACTTCCAAAGATGGTTTACTGACATGAACGGCATCACTATTAATGAGTGTCAGAACAAGGGGTGGGTACCTTGACACCTTGTACTTTTTTGTTATTCTCGTATGGACGCAGTTGGAATTAGTTACCATCGTCAACTTAAGTTGTTTTTATTCTTGTCTATCTTGTACGAGTGTGAGAAAGAGGTCTCAGTCTTGTGACAGGGATGAGATGGGTGCCAGACAGTGCTTTGTGCCACTGAGCTTTTCCCCTGTACTCTTACCTTACCTTTGATATACCTTTGAAGAGTTTCGAGAGTATCTATCTCTGAGCCCGGCCATGGGCCAGGCTCGTCTGGTGCTTGCCTGGTCAACCAGGCTGTTGCTGCTGGAGGCCCGCTGCCCCACATATCCATCACAGCCTGGTTGATCTGGCACCTGGTGAAGATATTTGTCCAGTTTCCTCTTGAAGGCTTCTACACTGGTTCCAGCCGTGTTTCGGATATCTTCTGGTAAGATGTTGAATAGTCTGGGACCCCGGATGTTAATACAGTGCTCCCGTATTGTCCCCACCGCACCCCTGCTCCTCACTGGATTTATTTTACACTTTCTCCCATATCTCTCACTCCAGTATGTTGTTATGGCAGTGTGCAGATTTGGGACCAGGCCCTCAAGTACTTTCCATGTATATATTATCATGTATCTTTTCTCCTCCGCTCCAATGAGTACATGTTCAAGACTTGAAGGCGTTCCCAATAATTTAGATGTTTCAATGGCTCAATGTGAGCCGTAAACGATCTCTGGATTTGTTCCAGCTCTGCTATTTCTCCTGCCCTGAACGGGGCCGTCAGCACTGAGCAGTATTCTAAGTGAGGGAGCACTAGCGATTTGAATAGTGTCACCATCGGCATTATTTCCCTTGTTTTGAAAGTTCTCAATACCCACCCGTCATCTTCCTGGCTGTTGTGATCTTTGTCTTGTTATGGTCTTTAAACGACAGATCAGCAGACATAATTATTCCCAAGTCCTTTACGTGTTCCTTTCGTTCTATGTGGTGACCCTCTTGCGTTTTGTATATAGTGTTCCTTTTGAGTTCTTCATTTTTCCATACCTAAGCAGCTGAAACTTATCACCATTGAACGTCATGTTGTTCTCCACTGCCCATTGGAAGACCCTGCTTATGTCCTCCTGTAATTTTTCAGTGTCCTCTACCGTAGTGACTTTCATGCTTATTTTAGTGTCATCTGCAAATGATGATACAAAAGTGTGCTGGGTGTTTTTATCTATGTCTGCTATGAGGATTAGAAACAGCAGAGGTGCCAGGACAGTGCCTTGGGGCACTGAGCTTTTGACCTCGCTGATGCTGGATCTTGCCCTGTTCACTACTACTTTTGTGTTCTTTGTGTTAGGAACTCAAAATCCATCTGCCTACCTTCCCGTAATGCCTATGGCCCTCATTTTGTGCGCTATCACTCCATGATCGCATTTGTCAAACGCCTTTGCAAAATCTGTGAAATCACATCTGCGTTTTGGTCGTCCCCCAATGCCTCTGTAATTCTGTCATAATGGTTCAGCAGCTGACAGGCATGATCGACCCGCTCTAAAGCCATGCTGGTTCGGGTTATGTTGGTTGTGCTGGTCCATGAACTTTGTAATCTGCCGTCTCATCACTCTTTCAAAGATTTTTATGATGTGAGAAGTGAGGGCTACTGGTCTGTAATTTTAGCAAATGCTCTACTACCCCCCTTATGCAAAGGAGCTATGTCTGCACTCTTTAAGGCCTCTGGAATTTCACCTAGATCTAAGCTCTTTCTCCACAGAATACTAAGGGCTCTTGTAATGGTACTTTGCACTGCTTTATAAATAAAGCATTCCATGAATCTGGTCCAGGTGCTGAGTGAGTGGGCATGTTGGCCATTTTTTTTCGAAATCTATGGGATTTGTACTAATGTCGGTTAGGTGGTCTGCGAGCCTTCTGCTGGAGTGAAAAATATTTCTGCATTTTCTACCTTGCTGTCATTTAGTGGGTTGCTGAACACTGACTCATACTGTTTTTTTAGAATTTCACTCATTTCCTGTTCATCGTCCGTATGAATCTCCTCTCAAAAATGGTCCAATTCTACAGGTAGTTCTTAGCTTGGATTTTGCATAGGAGAAATATTTTGGGTTTCTTGCAATATCCTGTATGGCTCTTTTTTCCCCTTTTGTACTTCTTCTTATTTGCTTCTCTTATTTGCTTTACTATCATACTATAATATTATATTTAATATCCCTTCCTTACCTTACGAGTCGTACCTTTTGAACAGATTATAAGCCATCATAGATGCATCAATCTAATGTTATATGAAAGATATTCACCATGTAACTCATATCCCCCTTCATTTTCCCTACTGCGAGAGAGAACATCTTCCCGTCATCGAGTGAAAACTAGACCGATTTCTCAGAGCCTGGCTGTAAAACCACCACCATGACCCCGCTACAATTCTGACCTCAGTTGTCAAAAGAATAATAGTGATTTCGGGGGTTTTTTTCTACCCCCGAGCCCAGACTGGGGTCAGATTTCTTAGACTGACTGCTCAGCCAAGCTGTTTCTGTAGCTGGAACAAGTAACAGCTGGAAACTATTATGTTTCGCTTGTAAAACAGGCCTAAACAAAATTTTCAAATGCTGCTTGTGTGTATCATTTACAACTTGTTGGTATTCCATACCATCTACTGTTACATGCTGTTTATATTGATCGCCTGCTGACCCACACAGCAAGTTCGATGTAGACCAATGTGGTGTCCTGTCATGTATAAAACCTACAACGGAATGGTACATAATACCATTTTCGTATTCTAATGGCATTACCTTGCTAACAACCAAGATGAGGTATGAATTTGATGAACGTGTCAACCCATATCAGAGGGAGGAAAAACTTGTTAGGGGAAGAGGGAAGGATTGAAGGCGGGAAATGGAAGGGGTAGAGAGCAGGTTTGCGCCTCCTGCAGGCTGGAGAAATCATGGCCGTAGGCGGCCTCCAGGCTTTGAGATTCCACTCGCCCCTCTCGAAATCTGCCAGCCAAGAAAGCATTTTCGATTAATGGAACAAACAGCCACATGTCACTGAAGCAAATATCTTTATGCGAAGAATGAACTGCATGGTGTGATCCAGTATAGCCCTACTGCAGTACACCTAAACCTGCAAGGACACAGGAAAACCCAAAGGGGACATAATGGAATACAAAAAGGCTACGCTGTAAAACCCCCTGTGGTTTAGCGCTTCTATTTGATTATAATAATAATAATAACTAAAAGGCTACATACATAGTTCAACACTGCGGATAAACACCTCAATATTTGTGTGAATTATAACGGAATTCTCAGTTCGTAAAGGTAAATTGCAGACTAAGAAAGCGACGGCAAGAGGTACAAAGTAGTTTATCTTTCCTTTCAGTTATTTCTCTAACACGCTGGACAATGCTGGTTCCGTTACCTACTAACCCTTACGGCCATCACAGCCCTCGAAGCGTTAAAGATCACGTGTGGACACACCTATATTGCCTCCAACATATACCTAATCTAACGACAATGCCTTGTGACATTCACACTCCACGGAAGGTGGAGGGAAAAGTGTCCTGCGTGTACAAGGCTACCCAGAAAGAGTGCAGAAAGGGATAATGCAGTTCACCCTTTGCTCCCATATTCTACACCGCCTTAAAATTTCGCACCACCCAACAGCTCATGTGCGTGGTGTGAGGGGCCGTGATCGCCAAGAGACTTACTTGCAGGATACACGGTTTCCTGTCTTCCACCCAGGCTACTGACTCACAGCACTACTGAAGGCCGCAAGCATGCAACACGCCCACGCAGGTGTTCAATTTCAGTTCAGCAAGTGCACAACCAATCTGGGATCGGGGGAAAAAAACCTGTACTACTTGGTCCGACTCGTGGAATAGTATTACATAAGAAAAAAAGTAGGAATAACAAAAAGGTTTACTGCCCCATACTGACAGGTCCTTCTCAACCCAGTGAACAGCGGGGGCACCGGGGCACAATAAGATTAAATTGTACCAACATTCATAGTCTCGACTAACATCTTACCATAAAACATCAAAATTCTACACTGCTGAACAGGGTAGAAGTGTTTAAGAGGAAATTGGACAGGGATTTTCACTAGGTGTCAGATCAACCCGACTGTGGGCCAGCGGGTCCCCGGGGCAGCAACAACCTGATTAACCAGGCGAACCTGGTCCAAAGCCGCTAGTTTCCAGAAATGGAAGATAATCGAACGTACCTCAACATCCATAATTTAACAATCTGCAAGGCCTGGCTCCCGGGTAATAGAACAGTCAGCATAATTGCCCTCTCCCATCTCCCCTATACAACAAGACACAAGGTCGGAGGTGCTATCTGGGGGGTATTCCGGGGATCAACGCCCCCGCGGCCCAGTTCATGACCAGGCCTCCCGGTGGATCGGGGGCCCGATCAACCAGGCTGTTACTGCTGGCCGCACGTAGTCCAACGTACGAACCACAGCCCGGCTGATCTAGCACTGACTTTAGGTATTCGTCCAGCTCCTCTTGAAGACAAACAGGGGTCTATTGGTAATTCCCCTTATGTCTTGGGCCCCGGCCACTTATGGTGTTTTCTCTTATGTACCAATGGCGGCCCTACTTTTCACTGAAGGTATGTTGCATCTCCTGCCAAGTCTTTTGCTTTCAAGGAGGATTTCTTCAGGTGTAGTTTTAACACGCGTCTACGTCAGAAGTTCTTGTACCTGCACAACCCATTTTAAAGTTTCCCAAAGTATTCGCTTTCAATAACACTACTGGGCATTTTTTTCTCTCGTCTACAACTATACGACATTAATCTTTTATCATCCACACCCACCCCACGCGCCCACAGCTGAGCCTCGATCAAAGTTACTGGGAAGTGGTGTGGACGAGCAGGAGTGAGGAGGGGGAAGATACGTGCATGTGTGCATACATACAGGTTGCTAGATAAGATACAAGTGTTATCGCGCGCGCACTAGACTAACACACTGACCGCGGCTCCCCCACCAAACACCTGTGTAGGTCAGCCAGGGATCCAAGGTCGGCGTGGCAGCCGCGGTGACCCGCTAGATTACACAAATAGAACCAAGAGAATAATAGTTAACAGCGAAATCAGCGACTGCAAACAGTGAAATGTTAGTCCCCAAGGCACGGTACTCGCCCCACTTCTTTTTCTCATATCTGATAGGGACAAATCATTGCACTGCATAAACCCTTTTGGGAGACGATACTAGAATTCGTATGGATGTGGCATCCATGACATAGCGAGCCTCCAAACTGATATAAACCAAGTGGGCTACTGAATATTTAGTTCAATGAAGACAAATTTCAGTTACTACGTCACGGAAGATTGGAGGAAAAAAAAAGGATCTGAGTACAAGAAACTCAAACCACTCAATAGAACGTAAGTTAAATGTGAGAGACCTGGAGTTATAATGTCAGATGTTAGACACCTCGTGAATTTTAGTGAGGCTAGATTAATCGTTAAGGAGGAAGATTTCGTCGGGAAAGTGAACGAGGCTGCCCTGGTTGCTGTCAGTAACACTATCCACCAAAATCCGTTACACTATATCCAAATTGTTGATCAACAGAATATTGCCCATTCTGGAGACAGACGCAACATGATGCTGACAGGTACTTCCTTCTCAAACCCAACCCATTTCACCACAGTTGTGCTGCTACTACCACTACCCTCATCGCTGCTTTCCACCTGACTCCTGTCTGTTTTATACTAGTTCTTAGTTATCTCTGTATTAGGACTGAAAAGCCACCAGGGTGAGTTTCCAATAAATGTCCTGAACTGTACATAAGATATTTCTCCACATCTCGTCGGTATCATAGCATTGTTCAGTTCCTAATCAGCCAGGTTGGGTGCATTCATTCGACTGCGGGAGGGTGGGGTAGTAACAGCTTGATCGATCAGGCCGGCAACCAGGCCCGGTCTGGGACCGAGATCAGGGGGCAGTGACCTCCGGGAAAACTCCAGGTACAACCATCCTCTTCGAGGACGACCATTAGTCCTCCCCACCACAGTGAACACTTCTAGCACAATGACCCAGTAAACACCCCACCCAGTGAACACTCCTAGCACAATGACCCAGTGAACACCCCACCAGTGAACACTCCTAGCACAATGACCAGTAAACACCCCACCAGTGAACACTCCCAGCACAATGACCCAGTAAACCCCACAGGAACACCCTAGCACAATGACCCCGTGAAAACCCCAATGAACACCAGCACAATCACCCAGTGAAACCCCCCCCATGCATCGTAACAATCACCCCGTGAAATTACCCCAGTGATCAAACACATCCCGTGAAGCACCAGCACACCAGACAAAA